>CAJNIZ010005769.1:18661-50082 GCA_905231905.1 Symbiodinium pilosum | reverse complement strand
GTTAGTTTGGGGGAGTGTACCTGCAGCAGCAGCAGACAGCAGACAGCAGTTGGGGGTACAAATGCTCACTGTAGGTGTTTACGGCCTAGGAAGGACCCCTGAAATCCCTTCATCGTCCCACGTATCGTGCAGGATTGCCGGTTCACTCCTACTCGCCTCTACAGCCGGCGTGAGGGGGTTCATGGCGTTTGGACACGCGTAGGGTTGCTTGAGGCGAGTTACATAAATCCTGAAAACCACCTTCTCAATAGATTCTATTTCTCGAACATCCCTTAAGCTATGCATGTAGGAGCTCACCATGATTCAGCGGCAATCCCGACTCGGGGGGGGTAATTGGCAGCTGAGGTATGAAAAGGTTAGGGTAGAGGCTGGTGCAAGCCTTGAGTAAATGTAGTTTGGCCCTGCTTTTGGTCAGACGCCCCTTATTATCCCTTTATAGCCCTATACAATATAGTGGCTTCCATTTTCTTTNNATTATCCCTATATAACCCCTTTATTTATAACCCCTATATAAACCTAGGAAGCTTTCAACCCCTGAGCCCCCCACGATTTACAGGAGGAGTGTTCCGCAAGCGGCTAGCAATCAGATTTTTACACTGAAGGCTTTCGGTTTCGAAAGTGCGCATGCCGTCTTGCAAAGCTTCTTCTAGCCAGGCAGATCACAAACCTTGCGCTCCATGAAACCTTTAGGCCCTAAGGTATGCAAGGGGCTCCTCACACCTTTCCAGATGAGCCATAGTCTAAAACTCCTAGTATCCCCCTTAATAAGCCCTATAGCAGTCCCCTATATAATCCCATATATAACCCCCCTTAAGGAGTTTAGACTATAGCTCAGATACCCCCTAACCCCCAAACCCAAACTTTGAGGCTCCACACGTACAGCTACTATTTGGCTCTCTGGGACCCCAACCACAGAGCCCAAATCGTAAGCCCTAACCTTAAGCAGCTCCATTTCATGCAGCATAGACCACCTTAAATCCTAAGCCCTAAAGAGCCCTCAACCCTAAACCCTGAATCCTAGACCCCTCAGCTCTAAACCGCTGCACCCCAAATCCCTATACCTAAACTCTAAATCCCTTAACCTTCAAAGCCTCAAATCCTTAAACCCTAATCCCTAAACCCTCACCCAAGCCCTAAGCCCTAAACCTTAAAACCCCCAAATCCCGAAACCCTAAACCAAACCCCTAGGCCCTAAGCCCTAAACCTTAAAACCCCCAAATCCCTAAACCGCACCAAGGGGCAATCTGGTGGATCTCTGCAGCGGTCTCAGGGTCCCACACCTTGCTGCAAAAGCATCCAAGAGGAGCTCATGGGGTTTAAGGTTATCCTTGTTTTAGGGTTTTGGGGTTTGAGGGTTTGGGATTTAGGGCTTGGAATTTGGGGGTTCAGGGTTTGGGGTTTTGGGTTTGGAGCTCAGGGTTTAGGGTTTGGGGTATGGTGTTTGGGGTTTAGCAGTTTTCTTCGTAGAAGGCCCTGAAGCGTAGGCGCGTTCAAGGCGAGGAAGTGCCAGGGAACCTTCCAGGCTTTGGGGGATACCAGCGAGGATCGAGGAGTATTGAGCATTGGTGGTTTAGGGTATATAGTCCCCCTTAAGTAGATAGAACATGGCTTTAGGTATATCATACTAAGATCCCCATATACCCCATATTCTATCTACTTAAGGGGGACTATAGGGTTTAGGGTGTGTGTGCCTGCCCCACGAACCACACCCTGCCCTTATGGACCTTAAGCTTTAGATGACGCATAGCCTCAACGGAACCATGCCAGCTGTAATGCAACCCTGTATACGGCTGTCTATGAAAATTTGTGCCCCCCATACAGCCTCTGTTCAAGGGGAAGCTAAGTACCATCCTGATAAACCCACTGACTACCAGGACTACCAAGTAGTCCGTTTCCCCTATATGGTATGAAAGACTCTCACAATACTGACATATCCCCCGTTTTTTGCCTCATATACTACGTGTTTAATGTTAGTGGGAGAGCGGGGCATTCAAGACAAGGGGGATGCGACCCAATTACCCCATCTACCCCCTAATACTAATCACGCTTCACCCACAAAGAATAAACCCTAAACAACCATAAGCCATAGACCCCCTAAACCCTGCAAACTCCCTATAGCCCACACCCTCCCCTTTTGGATATTCCCCTGCAACCCTAAAACCGCGCAAACATCCTTTTCAACTCAGCTGCCCGAACGAGTCCATCGAGGCCACTGGAAAACACGGACACGCCGAATCCATGAAACTGCCTGGGCGCTTAGAAGCGAAGCGCTCTCGGGTTTAGGGTTTAGGGGTTTACTTGGGGGGTCAGGGGGACTTAGTAAGTAGGTTAATAACCCCTATAACCCATATAGTAACCCCAATTATCCCCATTATTAACCTACTTATTGAGTCCCCCTGACCCCCCAAGTAGGGTTTAGGGTTTCTGTTTTAGCTTCCTGGGCACACCCAGCGAGGAACCGCTCTTGGGTGGGGTTTGGGCTTTATGGTTTTGAGGGTTAAGTCGGGTTATTGTGAGACACGAGTTTTACCTGTAACTATGATTCTATTCCCCTACCTAGCTCTTGAGTAGGGTCTGCCTGGGTGTACTACAAGAAGCGGTACCACCAAATCTTGAGACCGGATTGCGGGAGTACGCTTTTGGTGGTGAAAAGCTATATGGTTATGTCCACCAAGCACCCAAGTGGCTGGCAAATAGCGACTGGAGGAATGGAATGCACCCAGCTCCTCCATTCTGAAATTGAACGCAGCCCGAGCCCCAAGGTTCAATCACAAGCAGGAAGAAGCAAAAACCATTGATCTCACTCTATGCTGCAGCCTTCAAGCAGACCATGTAGCCTGCACTTGGAACCCAGAAGAACTGGACTTCAGGAAATATGCGTGCAGACCATTCTTTAGCACATTTCCGTGAGACAGGCATCGGCAAGCTGAGTACGCAGCGCCTGCACCTGAAAGAGGGACGGCTTGCTGGTGCTTAGGAACAGAAGTTTCCATTTTCTTTTCCGTTTTCCCTATAGAACCCCAATATACTACAGTAGTTTCCATTTTCTTTTCCATTCCTGCATTCCCAGCTGGCTTAGGGACAGAAGGAAGGGTTGCGAGTTAGGGTTTACGACTTAGGGCGCAAGTTTTTTAGTAGGCCTCAACCCTAAACCTTCATATACCTAGGACTCCTGTGAAGGTTCGTCCTAGTTGGAGGCGCCGCGGGATCTACCCGGGTTTAGGGCTTAGGGTTAGGAGTTTGAAAGTGAGCCTGTTTTGGAGGGTTCTGTAGGAATTAAAGGGGGAACGTATGCAAATGCTATCGAGATTCTGAGAGATAAGGGTTGGTTACAAACCAAAACATCTGCCCTTTAAGAGGAACCCCCAGAAAGAATTCACAAAGTTGAGAAACTTTCAGGGTGTGGAGGGGCTGAGGGATGGGAGAAGGGTTCAAGAGTTGGGCTTCAGGGGCTCTGGCTTCTACACGTGCATCTCAATGCCTGGACATGAAACATCCGCGTAGTTTAGGATTTTGGGTTTAGGGTTCATCTTCCTTCATTGGGACTTTGGATTTGTGACGAAAGGCTTCTGGCCTACGGATTTCCGGCACATGCAAGCAATCCTAAGAAGGAAAAACGGGTGCCTTGCGTAAAGCAAAGTCTGAAACAAACACCCAAGAGCCCAGACTCCAACCTTAAGCAGGGTGAACCTGCCCACACCGATATGAAGGCCCTAGAATCTGGCGTTGCCACTCTTCTGGAACTAGACAGAGAGCTGCGTGAAGGACGTAATGCCGTTCTACTCAAAATAGTCAAACGCTGGACCCACGCAATCTAAGCTTCCCGGGCCCTGGCGCATGAAAGTATGAAGACAGAATGTGGAATGGTAGCTTCAAGTTGCCTTTCCATAGGCTCCCCTTCTATACTCGCAAGAATTCACCCTGAAGGGGGTTGCTGTCAAGGAACAGAATGTAACTTACCATAGTAAGGAAACCCTTACTATACCCATTTTCTGGTAGCTTAGTTTAAATATTATAATATACTGTAATATACTATATTATACTATAGTATACTCTACTATAATATAATACTGAGCAGCAACCCAGTACAGCGGCTTAGGGAGCCATGCTGGAGGCCAATGGCTGAAACTGCAGAAGCCCTCCACGCGAACCTCTTCCTGTACTCTATTCCCCAATGGTCAGGCCCGAAAAGGTTCAAACTTTATTATGAAGACCAAGTAAGGAAGCCCTAAAAGTTTAAAGTTCTTCTATTGGCTAAGTAAGTATAGGGCATTCACAGTGGCAGTGGTAATGGCAACGGTGGCGTTTTGGTGGTGGTGGTGGTGGTGGTGGTGGTGGTGGTGGTGGTGGTGGTGGTGGTGGTGGTGGTGGTGCGGCCGGCTGCTGCTGCTGCTGCTGCTGCTGCTGGCGGCGGCTACTAGTAATGATGCTAGCAGTATACAGTAGTGAGTAATAGCGTTATTACCATCATCAGTGGTAGTAATTAATATAAAAGCCGCAACTACAAACCTCAAACCTTCAAATTCCCTTGCTCGACCTGGATGCCCGCTAGAAATACGTGATAGACCCCAGAACCTGCTCCTCGCCTCATACTGCTGTTCACTCTAAAAGCCTGCATGACCTGAATGTACTACATTCCCATCATGCCCCGGGTATAAGGTACTTAGGGTCATGCAAGAAGTTTCGTAACCACCATATGCCATAGTTCCGAAAGCTTTTCTATCTGTATTCCCACTAATTCTCATGGATACTGGTACGATATTGGGGGCTTGTTATTCTATCCCTCCATACCCAATATGCTCTTCTACACCCCTTCGTTGTCAGCTGAAGGTCCTAAAAATGCCTGAGGTCGTTGCAGCAGTGGCAAGGCTTCGACCTCAATAGTCAAAGGGTATCGGGGATCTGGGACTACGGTGGATGGAGGAAGTCTTGCACCACTTAGTACCGCAAACTGCCGCGCGTACCGTTATTCGGCCGTATTGGGTTTTCTCCATCCACCATGTATTTTGGCCTTTAAGATTTGGAATTTAGGATTTAAGGCTTGGGGTTGCGGAGTTAAGGTTTTGGGGCGTTGCTTTCTTCTTGAAGCGACGCGAAAACTCGTGCTCTGATAAGAAGGCGTCGAAGTACGCCTCTCCTCACAACTCCATCCCCGCGGAACGCCGCAGCCCCATATGAGCCATAGTCTAAACTCCTTAAAGGGGGATTATATAGGAAGTTATAGGAGTTTAGACTATAGCCCATACAAATTATCCAGGGCCTTCACATTCCTTCTACATGATCGTGCCATCTCTTAAGCCAAAACTCCTCTGACACCCCCGATGCACAAATTCATTGTCAGTCGCAGGCCAGTACGGCCCCGAGGCATGCTCAGGCCCCACAAGTACGACCAAAATTGGAGACTGCTTTAACCCGAAAGTTTAAATCTAACATCCCAGAAAAACAGTCCAAAGCCACCCTTGCACCCCGAACACTGACTTACGGGCTGCTAGTAGGGAATATCGGAATAGAATCCCTCTATGGTTCGCTATATCTAAAAATACATGTCTATACACATAGATATATATATATATATGGGTGGTTGTGAAAATTATGGTCCCTTCGTGGGTACCCTAAATATTAGGTGCCGTTTTATAATAGGGATCCAAAAGGGACCAGAATTTCGACAACCACCCATACATGTATTCCCCTGTTCCCTACTAGCAACCACTAGGCTAAGGCTCCAAGCCGTGCGCAGCAGGAATTGAGGTTCCGAAGTCCATGCGTTCTGGGGGCGGACGCAGGCCGGCCTCGGGATCCTCAGCGAGTAGAGAAACCAACCCTGAATAACCATGTTGTTAAGGGGGGTGAGGTCCAAGGAGGATAGGTATTGGGGAGCCCCTAAACCCTAAACCTTAAACCCTTAGGGAATACTAGGCTACCCCCCTTAAACCCCCTGCCCCATCAGCATTGTAACTAAAGTTCAGGGCTCATGGTCTGAGGAGCCCAGGGTAACGAAACCAGGATGCTGTGCGGAGCTGTTATAAAGATGTATAAGATTTATGAGGTCCAGGACAATTGCAGCGGAGTCTTGCACCTGGTTGGCACCTAAGTATAAGTCTCCAGAGTCCTCTAACTCTAACCGTGGCTGCAGTTGCGATATAACATAGGCGGCTATGGCCTCTATAGCCGCACATACCCAACCCCGAACTCCATTTACAGAGGCCTATGGACCTAAGATCAAGTGTCAGGGCTTGCATAGCTTGCTATGAGCCGCCCCCTGGCAAACCCAAACTCCACGACGACACAATATCTCTACAAAAGCACACTCATAATCCCCCTGCCCCTGATAATAAACTCCTCACCACGCTAATAACATTGCAATCTCCAGGTCTACATCCGTTTACTTGGAGGCAAAATGAGGAAACCTTCAAAACGTACTCAACAAAAAGGCCACGACCCTGTACTATAAACTGACCTTAGCAACCCTTTAAATCGAAATTTCCCTTGAAGCCACGCTAATCCCCCACCCCGACCTGGGCCCTGGAGCCTGAGCCCTACCACCCTACCACCGTCCTCAACCCCCTGGGCGCCGAACGCCGGCCAGCTGAAGCTGTCCAAAGCTCAGGCGATGATCCGTTGAGGCCAAGGCAACCTATCCCGATGCTTACTGAGGGCTAGTAGGGAATAAGGGAATATAGTATATATGGATTATAGAGGGGTTACATTCCATTATTCCCTGCTACCAACCAGTAAGGATGGGTGTCTGATTTAATGGGCCATTTTGGTGATGAAGGGGAACTATTTACATTCGCAAACATGTCTGTTGATTCAAGGTTTAAAGTTTAGGGCTTAGAGTTATTTTTGCTGCTTGCCCGTAGGAAATGAAAGTTCAATCGGAATGCGAAATAGAAACAAGGGATGTGTGGCGTTTGGGGTTAACCTGCTGGATGCTGGTAAGGAGCCCCCAAACCCTAAACCCTAAACCCGAACTTTAGGGAATCGACAAGAAAGTGGAAACTACTGTATGAGCTGCAGTCTAAACTCCTAGATAACCCCTATAGTAGTCCCCTATATAATCCCCTACTGTACATCACCTATTTCAAGGAGTTTAGACTATTCTGAGGGATGCTAGGAGGTCCAGGGCCCGAGGCTCAAGGCAGTTCAGATTTACAGCCCAACCATAACTGTCCTTAGGGGACTTGTGGGATTTACAACTGGATTTCATCTACAAATATCCCATTGGATTCAAAACCCTGAAGCCTAGACCCTATAACCCTGAACCCCAATCCCAAAACCCTGGCTCTCCTGAGTGTACAGCTCCGGAGCTCGGCATTTGGGTTCACGCTTTGGGCATTTGGGCTTAAGGATTTGGTGTTAGGGTTCAGGACTGGGGGTTCAGCGCTGCAAGGAGTCAGATTTGTGTTCGGGGTTCAGGGCTTTGGAGCCGGGATGTAGGGCTTGAACCCTATTCCCCCAACCCTGATACTTAAACGCTACAGTAGGTAGAATTAGAAAAACCCTAAACCCTAAATAGAACCCAAACCCTGGTAAACAAAGCCCTGCCAAAACACCAAAAATATGGAAAATTATAACCCGAAGCCTATAATAACAGCAATAAGGCCACGATGTTACACACTTTTGGGGGTCCAGGTAAAGCCTATAAAATCTAGATCCTGAACCCTAAACCCTAAAGCCTATAAACTCTATACCCTAAACCTTGCCCTAAAGCCTATAAACTCTATACCCTACACCTTGCCCTAAAGCCTACAAACTCTATACTCTAAACCCTATGAGCTATAGTCTACACTCCTAGTATCCCACTTACTAAGCCCTATACTACTCCCCTATATAATCCCCTAGATAACCCCTTTTAAGGAGTTTAGACTACAGCTCCTATAAACTCTATACCCTAAATCTTGCGGAGTCTCCATGTGTCAATGCACCTCGTAGGGCTTGGCATCCCCTGACCTGCGCAACGCAAGGCAGTTGCAACAAAGGATTTGGGTAAGCCCAACCCACTGTTTCTTGGGGTTCAGTGTTTTTGTGGGTATGGGGTTTAGGGTTTAGTTTTTTGGGTGCTTAGGGTGACATGGGGGTTCCTTCAGGTTCTTAGGTTATTGGGTGGGGCATTCTGGTGGTTGAACACCTTTCAGCTCATTGAACAAACACCTTTGCTACTTTACAATACCGGTAACTTTGACCCCGGCTCATAAATTTGAAAAACCCTAAACCCTGGGCTCCTAGTTTGAGGTGCCAAGGTTGCTCTCTCTACTACGAGTTCATCGAGGGATCTATAAGGCTTACAAGGGAAGAAGTACGTGAGTGGGTGCTTGAATTTGGGGGTTAGGGCTGAGGGATTTAGAGGTTTAAGCGCGTATGCTAACCTAATCCCTACCCTACACCCCAGATCCTAACCCCTAAACCCCACTAAACCCTAAACCCTAAACCCTAAACCTTACACATTCCAGAAACCATGGTTCCGCCTCCGCCACACGGCGCAGCATACAGGCGTGGAGCCCTTCGCTGCCATGCTAATGCCGGGGCTAAGGAACGAGACCTGAGCTCATTTCAGGGTTTAGGGTACGGTTTAGGGTTTAAGGTTTAGAGTTTAGGGTTTAAGGTTTAAGGTTTAGAAGTAGGTGTTTCTCTAAATGATTCGTAGGGCTGGGCTTAGGGATATTACCCCAGGAATGGAGAATCAAGCGGAAGGAAAAATGGACGATGAAATGGACACTGGAGTTAAGTGGGTTTTGATAGGGAAGTAAAAGTTAATGATAGAAACCTGCATGACCTTGGTATGCTACGAAACCATGCTTCCCAACGTGCAAGGTGCGCAGGGTCATGAAGGATATTGAGTATTAACCATAGCGCTCATAACCGCAATATAAAGTGTAATGTTCAGGAGAAGGGCTAAGGGCCTCTTTGGCTTGGGCTTTGGAATTTGGGGCCTCTTGGTAATTCCAGGAGGGTGGCATTCGGTGATAGGGTTTAGGGTCTAGAGTTTAGGGTGTAGGGTATACGTGGGATTACAGGGTGTTAGGGTGCTGCCTCAGATTAGGCATGGGGCCTTACAAAAGATTTCCGAGGATGCGACAAGCTATATAAAAGATCAGAATAAACCCTCAACCCTAGACTCCAAAGTAAAAATTACACCGTAAACCCAGGAACTCCACATCTTAAAGCCCGAAAAATCAAACCCGATTGACTGCTTCGTTTAGAACTTACGGTTTCAAGTTTTCAGGCTTTCAAAGTTTAGGATTTAGATTTTGGGTTTAGGGTTTCGGGATTTAGGTTCAGGGTTTTAGGGTTCAGGGTGTCAGGATTTGGGGTATTCAGGGGCTTGGACTGTTAGGGATTGGGATTTTGTGAGATTTCTGCAGCTCCTCGCGAAGCAACGCAGTTGATATCAACAAGGAAACTTCGGGACTAAAAGCCGCAATCCGGCTTAGGATTTAGGATTTAAGGTTTAAGGTTGAATGTAGCTAGGGTCATGCAGCCGAATATCAACAGTACAGTTCTTAAGCGAAGAGAACAGGCAACACTTGCTAAAGTGCCCAGCAAATGTCCGCTGCGCTGACGGCTTTCGATTGCTGAGCTTCAAGGGTGGGTTGTTCTTGAATAACAAGATGTGCAGAGACCAGAATAGCTAGAGCAGTTCAGAATCAAATAGAAAAGAACATCAAAGGCAAACTGGGCTGATATAGTTAGGGGTTAGTGCGCAGGGCCAGTATGTAGGTGCCTGAATCATTAGAACAAGGCTTGAAGGCATATTCAACAGTCACAACGGTCACAAAGATCGAGGGCTTGCGGAACTCAAAAATGCCAAGTACCGATGGTACAACAGTTTCCATGTTCTTTTCAAGTCCCTCATCTGATCGAGCCCCTGAACCTTTATTCCTTACTGGGAGCCAGTAGGAGCTGGGGCCACGGCGGGCGAGGGACCCCAATGACCCTCCTCGGCGCCTTGGGTTTTTAGTATTTAGCTATGCGAGGGAACAAGGGGACAGCAAGTTGGAGGGTTCAGGAGACGCTTACATTTCAAAGCTCCGTCAGCCACCGATACTTCTGCCACGGATCCCTCCTAAGGCTACCAAGGTTCCCCTTACTCAAAATTAATTCGCCCTAGCAAAGCCTAATTTTTTGGGGGGGAACTTGGGGGGTAACAAAGCGAGGGGTGGAAGGGTGCTCATAATTTTCCATTGCCAGCTGCTACAGTGCACGGGTTTGAAGTTTAGAGTTTCGCGTTTAGGGGTGCTGGAATATCTAGTTGGTGGCATAACGGGCGATTTGACGAAAGCACCTATGTATCAACCATGTGGTGCCTGAAGGTCGAATTAACACAGGGGCATACATGATTGCCCATTTCAGTTAAGTTTATTTGAAGTGTCTTATACCAGAATCATACGAAAAATCTGCGACCATAATATTGGTAATTGTTCTGGCCCCTGCATTATGAACATTGCATAAACAAAAATGGCTGATGCCAGGCCGGCATTTGTTCGATCTCTGCATAAAGGCTTCCCGAGTCAAGTGGATATTCTCGGGCACTTTGAACGTGTATCGGATTACAGGGGACCCCTCTTCAGGGACTGCTAAAAACATTCTGAGAAACATCCACATGTGTGTGATTTCGAGGTCTTGGATTTAGGTTTGTGCTCTAGACGTCTAAGGGTCAGGCTTCGGGAATTTCTCAAAATGGTCCGTACATACATAACCATGAGGTGGACCTCAATACTAATTTGCATCATCCCCACATATCATTTGAGGAATTGCCCGAGTCCCCGGCCCCGACTGAATGTCCTACACAGGATATCCTTGCCAAATGGCTTGTCTCACCAAAACGCCCGTAAGCCCGACACCCTCCAAACCCCGAAGTCCACATAGACTCCTTAAACATGCTTCAACCTTCTGAACAACAGGATTCGGGTTTTAGGGGTTTGGGTTTGGGGTTTAGGTTTACGGATCAGGATTTAGGGTTTAGGGTTTACGGACCAGGGTGTATAGAGTTTAGGGTTTTGGGTTTATGGGCTGGGAAGCTCAAAGCCTTGACAACCCGGGTCCATCCCGTGCCTCAGGTGGGCGGCCGTAAAAAGCAAACTCCTGACTGCTACTGAGTTTAGGGTTTCGGGTTTAAGGTTTAGGGCTTACCCTGTAGAGTGATGCCTACACGCACTCCGTCACTCCCACGACCCCCCTTACACACCACTAAACCGTACCAGTATGCCGAAGATGCCTCAGACCAACACCAACAAAGGCTTTCTCTCTGAAGAGCTTCTGGGGTGCCTTCGAAATCATGACACATACTGAGACCTTTATGCATCCCCCCCACAAAAAAACGCCTCCCAAATTAATGAGGCCTTATAGGCCCATGCGAGCTTGCATAAGCCCAAGAATTCCTAATAATGCCTTAATTTGCAGGGGCATAGTAACGCCATGAGTAAAGCCCCAAAACTTACGCCCACAACCCGTAAATCTACAGATCTGAGGCTCCTGCACACTCATCCCTGACCCCTAAGCCCTTTTCTCCCTGAGGTCACACGGCGACGCGACCAAATCCTAAACCCTAAGCCCTATTGAATTTTGCCTGAAGGAACAAGTGCACCCAATCTGCGCGCATGCTCATGGTTGCGGCTTGCCAAACCAGCGACATCCAGAGAAGTGCCTGCGCACTCCTGGGATCGGTGTTCGGAGTTGGCCTCTTGAAAAAGAGCTTGGGCCAGGCAGGGGCCTCGCACTTCGTGATTTGGACTTGACAAGGCAACAGGCGCAGGTATGTGCGTGGCACGCCTAAGAACAGATGAGTGCATTACACGCATATTGCAGGTGCCTGGAAGTCCAAGCCGCTCTCAAGTGGAGCTGGGGCCTCAAATTTCGCAATGCTTGAGAGCCTTTAGAAGAAAGAGTTGCGGGGGGTGTAAAGATGCGTCAAGCATCACTGAGCCCCGGATCACGACGGGCACGTGGCTGCGGCTTTGCCCCACTGCGAGGGCGCTTCCACCTCAGCGTGCAAGTTTGCCGTATGAGGCTATTATCAGCGCTTGACTCGCATCTGTCCAACCTTCAAGTAGGTCACGACTTGCCGAACCGCTTGGGCCTGAGCTGCTCAAAGACGTCAAGCTCAACCTACTTTAGACGAGCTTGACATTGCTGTCACTTTGCGACCACGAAGCATCCATCCATGTGCTTCCACTTCCGCGGGACCTGGGCCAAAGAGCAGGCGCTTAAAGCACGTTGCGCCTGCCGCTTGCGTCTTTGTTTATGCACAGGCCCCAGCGCGGAAGCCCAACGATGAGTCCAGGCCGCGCCAGACCTGCACAGGATAGGTCCGGTCAGCGCCTTCTTCCTCGCAGCCAACAGAGGCTGGTTAAGGCTTGGTTGTGACAGCACATAGACTGGCCTTGGCAACCCCGGACTGGAGCCACGCAAGGAAGTTCGGCACCTGGCCAAGATCGCCTCCGAACGCCTACGGGGACTGCGAGGCGTGGCTTTGCAAGACCGCACGAAGCCATAACCTAACCGGGGTTTGGACAATGAAGTTTGCTGGATCCTGGCCGGTCAGGATTCACGCAAGCGCGGCACCATCCACTGAAGAACCATTGCCCTTACAAACTGAGGCATGGGCCTGAGGCTCTGCAAGAACAGGATATGACCCGGTCAACCACACGGCCTCTGGCAAGAAAGACGAGCACTCCAAAGTGCCCACACCTGCAAGCATGCAGAATGAGCTCCGAGTGCCAAACTCCTGCTACCACAGCCCAACAAGCTATTGGTTCTACCGACGAAAACATGCCTTCTGCTCAACAAAGTCAAGCCAACATTAATCTGCTCGTAACACTGCTACATCGCATGCCGCTACTTACACAGCAATAAAAAAATCGGTCCTCCGCAGTACTGTCGTGCCCGGAAAAAATGGACGAAGACATAGTCAAGTTGCCTTGCCGGAAGCCCAACAGCTTGACATGACAGCTACCCGCGCATGAAGCCCGAGAGTCCGACTGAAAAGCATGAAAGAAACCGTCCTGCCGCGTCTTGCACACGTAACAGGCTTGAGCCAAAAACAAGAAGTCACAAGTGAGTGATGTGATTTATTTCGTGAGCCCTCAGCAGTAGAGGACCCCTGGTCCTCCTCAGTACTGTCGTGCAAGGAAAAAAAGGACGAAGACATAGTCAAGTTGCCTCGCCGGAAGCCCAACGGGTCGATATGACAATTACCCGCACATGAAGCCTGAGAGCCCGATCGAAAAGCACGAAAGAAACCGTCCTGCCGCATCTTGCACACGTAACAGGCTTGAGCCAAAAACAAGAGGCCGCAAGTGAGTGATGCGATCTATTTCCTGAGCTCTCAGCAGTAGAGGGCCGCTAAGTCCCCCGAAAATGATTTCATGATGAAGTACTTGGACATAACAGCACATGGACAGCATGCTACCAAAATGCAAGGACATGCCAGGACTGTGCCGGACACCAGGGAATTTCAGCAAATAACACGAGATGCAAGCGCTACAACACGCGACAGATACCCAGACAAACAGACGCCGGCAAATGAACAAACACAGTAAGCTCTGCTGGAAAATGCTGGAAATGTATTGCAGTCCTAAATATTAGCACCCCCGCAACCAGGGCATATTGAGAGCGAGCGAGCGAGCGAATCCCCAGTGTCAACCCTGTCACAAGCTGTAAAGACACAAAAAGGGGCGGTGCCTAGAAACCAGGAACTGTGCGTTAGAAAACATGAAACGAACAGACGCGGTGCCTAGAAACGATCAGTCGTGCTCCAAAAAACACGAGCTAAACAGGACGCGCTGCCTAGAAACAATCAACTGTGCTCTATGAGACATAAACTAAACAGGGCGGGGTGCCTCGCAACCATCAACTGTGCACTGGAAAACATGAAATTGGCAAAGGGTCCTGCCTAGAAACTTAAAATAGACAGGGCGCGGTGCCCAGAAACTGTTAACTTACTCTGGAACATAATCCCTAGAGAGCAAGCGCGGTGCCTGCAGACCATCAACTGTGCTCCAAAAAAAATAACAGCCAGGGCACGGTGCCTAAAATCGAACAATCGTGCTCTGAAACACAAAACCTAAACAAGGCGCGGTGCCTAGTATGGCGCGGTGCGTAATAAATAACAATTGTGCATTTGAAAACATGAACCACGCAGGGCGCTGTGCCGAAGAACCGTTTAGAGTGCTCTAGGAAAAAACAAGCAGGGCACGGTGCCCCGAAATCATGACTTCGGCTCTACGAAACATAATACTTAAGAAAGCGTGGTGCCTGGAACGATTAACTGCTTCTGAAGTACATAAAATGCACATGGCACGGTGCCCATCTATGAATTGGGTTCTAGAACGTTCTAGAAAGCATGGTGAAACAGGGCGCGGTGCGTACAAAGCATCAACCATGCTTTTAAAAAAACAAAGCTGAACAGGCGCGGTGCCTAGAAATTATCAACTGTGTTGTAGAAATCACAAATCAGGGCACGGTGCCTAAGAACAATCAACTTTTCTCTAGAAGACATCACTTAAACAGAGCGCGGTGCTTAGAAATTGTCAACCGCGCCTTAGAAAACATGAAGCTGCGACACGCGATGCTTAAAAACTATCAAATGTGTTCCAGAAAATATGAACGAAACAGGACGCGCAGCCTAGAAACAATCAACTGTGCTCTATAAGACCTGAACCCAACAACCCTAAACCCATACAGCCCCACAGCTCCAGGGGCCCCAGCCCCAAAGGTAGGCACGACAGATCCACAGTTGAAATGCCTGCCTGTGTGCAAGGTCAGACGGGCATCTCTCCCAACAGGGGTCTAAGGTTTAGGGTTTAGGGTTTGGGGCTTGCTGTGAGTTACCGTGCATGCAGTGATGATTAGTTGTCAAGGACTCTTCAAGTGCATGGCTGCATGCGAGGTGCTGCCATGGCCTGACTGTGGAGGGCCATCTAACACCATCACCCACCTCACGCCGTCTGAGGCGGCCAAACCACGCAAACCCATTTCTTTTAGGGTTTAGGACCTAAACTCAGTTATGTCCATCTTGGTCAACAAAGCAGATACACTTCATTTGGTGTTTTCATTGTTGAAGGGATCTCGAAAACACACCGGCGCACGCCCCGAACTGGATGCGCCCACCCCCGCTGGCGTTCCACCATCGCTACCTTTTATGGGTTTATCGCGTCCCTGTGTTCTTATTTTTTTTGCACCTGTTTAGGTAAAGGCGGGTGCTGAAACAGTTGGGCCTGTCCAGACGAAGATTTTGGCTGGGTCTGGCTCGCGGCTTCGTGTTTTCTTCCGGGATGGAGCCGTGGCTGGGGGCCGTCAAGCCTTGGACCACTTGGACACGGCGGGTGCAAGGTTTGGGTCGGGGTCTGGCTCGAGGCCCGTTTCCAATTAGAAGCTGCCTTCCTTGGTCTGCGGCATAGAGCCAGAATTCGAGGCCCTATTTTGCCATTTCGGACCCCAAGAACCATGGAGGTCCTGAGAGGCCATGGGAGGGAAAACCCAGGGAGCTTGGACACTCAGTTTGTTTAGGGTTTAAGGCTCAGGGTCACCCTCTCAAGGGAGACATGGGTTGAGTTCATGGGTACGTCTGAAATGCTTGGCCTCCATATCTAAAGGTACCAAACTCATCCAGCTCCTTGATCCTAATGGCAGCAAGGACCCATACTTCCGGGAAACTCCTAGATAAGCGCTGGAGAGCACAGACGGTTCAACCGCAAATGCAAATTTCATTTTTTGGCTCTACAACAACATGGGCAAAGCGTAACCTCCCGAGCCCTGACCCTTGAGCCCTGAAGCCTGTTTGAATGTACTTGGAGGTCTTTTCCATAATGAACTAAGTCCCCCATGGCCCTCCAAGTATGCAGGAAATTCCCATGACCCTCCAACCCTAAACCCTAAACCCTCAACCTTTACTAACATGGTTGTTTCCATTTGTCGTTTATTCTGTACTCTTTTTAGACCTAGAAAATGGACAGTTTCGAAAATCCCTTAAGAGTATACTAGAATAAAAAGGAAAGATAATGCCTAAGGAGACTACAATATTAACTAAGTCCCCAAATGGGATCCTGGGCTATTAAACCCTAATCCCTGTACCCTATAAACCCTAATCCCTAAACTCTAGTCCCTAAACCCTAAACCCTAAGCCCTAAACCCTAAACTCTAATCCTTAAACTCCAAACCCTAAACCCTAACCCCTAAACCCTAATCCCTAAACCCTAAACCCTAACCCCTACCCCCTAAACCCTGAGTCCCCCAAATGGGATCCTGGGCTCTTCCCAGCCTCAGCGGGACGCCGGCGGCCTGCGACCAGGCTTCCAAGAGGGCCACGATCTGAGCACATAAAGAACACACTTACGGGTTAAGTGTTGAGGCTTTAGGGTTTAGGGGTTTAGGGTTTAGGGTTTAGGGTTTAGGGTTCAGGAGTTCAGGAGTTCAGGGTTTAGGATGCAGGGTTGAGGGTCCAGGGCTTAAGGTAGTTTAGGGTTCACGATTGAGGGTTTAGGGCTTAAAGCGTCTAGGGCTTTGGATGCCAAAAAACTGTATTGTCTTGGGAGCCCTGCCCAGACACCCTTTTGCGTTGGCCATGTATGAGCTGTAGTCTAAACTCCTTAAAGGAGGTTATGTGGCGCATAGTATGGGGGACTATTCTTGGAGGTTACTTAGTAAGATACTAGTACATTGCGGGACCTTCCCATGTTCAGGGAATTTTTTTCGGGTCTTTGTGGTAAGGGGTATGTTTTTTGGGGGCCGTAATATGTGGGTCCCCCCTATTTTGGGAGATTACCATATGTAGCCCACTGCGCTCGAATCCGAAACCTGAGAAACAGTCAGCTCTAAATCTTCGAAAAACAGGCGCCCATAGTCACGCCCATCAGGCGCCCATGTGACCTCTCAAAAAAAAAGATATCCTACTCCCCAAAACCTAACCCTGAATAATCAAAACCGCAAACCTGAAAGCCCTAAGCCCGAAACCAAAACATGCGGAAAAAACATCCAAATGCAAAGACACGCAACCCTAAAGTTTAAACACTAAACTCTAAGCCCTTAAACTCTAAACCTTAAACCCTAAACCCTAAAAACCTAAAACCCTAAACCCTACTAAAACCTTAAAACCCTAAACCCTACTAAAACCTTAAAACCCTAAACCACCTCTGCACTGCGGGGACCTCCTGCGGAACGCTCCCAGCAGCGGCCACAACCGACCAAAGCCAGGCCTTCCCAAACCGCAAAAGATGCAGAAAATGGGTTTGTGGTGTAGGGTTTAGGGCGTGCCAAACGAAAGCGCGCTTTGTGAGCCCGTGTTAGTCTCCAGACGAACCCACCCCAAGGCCACCCAATGACTACTCTCAGGACTTTGAGCGTTTTCAACTATCTTCCAAACATGGCCTTGCGGCATCAATGCGCGACAAGAAAAGAAGCCGGGCTCGCTGGTCCCAGACTCACAGAACTATGCTCCCATCACGCCACCAAGACCGCCCGTTTATTACTCTCAGGGGTATTGGCTGCTCTTCAAAGTTGCGTATTCGCTCATACTGAAACGCAGCAACAATACTTTCAAGTTTGCACCCGGGGACGATCTGGGCCGAAGGGCTCCTTCATAGATTGTCATGTAGGCTGCCACCAGATCTGGCTGGGTATTTCTCGCTAAAACAAATATAAGGTTTGTGCGAGGAGACCTTCCCTTCGACCCTCTCATGGTTCCTGCCCACCCTGGGTCACGTCCTGCAAGTGAGAGGGGTGGCGGGTGGGTTTAAGGTTTAGGGTGCCTAGGATGTTCAAGGGTTGACTTTTTCACAGCCATCCTCTGTGCGAATAGAACCTGGAGAACTCATGTTGTTGTCACTTGGAGGGTCATGGGGACTCAGAGAACATGAGTAATGGGGGATAGGGGGTTAACCTACTTACCGAGTTCCTCCGACCCTCCAACCCTAAATCCTAATTAAACTCTAAACCTTATATAGTATAGTCCTTTCCATTTTCTGTTGCATTATTGCCGGGTCCCCCTGACCCTGCAAGTAGACCCAAATTTGAGACCAGGATTCCAGTACAAGATATAAATCTGCGCGATCCTCTGAAAGGTTCAGGGTTTAGGGTTTGAGACTTTGCTCCTTAGAAACAACCCACATCCAATGTGCAGAAATGGCGTGGTCTTCTGACCTCCAACCTCAGACAAACACACAAACCCAAACCTGAAAATCCATTTAAGGGTTTAGGGGTTTAGGGTTTAGGGCTTTAGGAGTCTAGGGCTACACCCGAAACCCGAACTCCTAAGCCTGAAACCTTCAACCCCAAATCCTTCCAAAAGCTTCCAAGTAAACTTAGTAATTATAGCCAGGTGGTAAATAATAAGAGCATAATTGGTAGTTTCCCAAAATGAGGGTACCCCAGTATAGAACCCAAAATACTATAGTCCTTATTATGATGATTCCCCATCAAGGTACCCTAATTCTAGGAAACCCACAATTGAGTTTTAGCATTACTGTGCCCTGAAATGCCCGGATCATTGCCTCCGAAGTGGTGATGGCAATCGCCTGAGCACGGTCGTTTTCACAACTTCTTGCAAGCATGGGAAGGGCTTAGTGATTAGGGTTTAGCGTAACTTCCATAGCCCCTTAATGGAGGAACGATTTACCAGGAGTCATATTCGGAATCTGTTCATTTAGGGCTCCCTAAAATCAACGTGTGAGGGAAGTTCTGGATGAGCATCATGAGCATTTCAGCACCAAACCTGGCTCTGGACGCTGGAATGCAGAAGCATGGTTGGTTAGTTCATGATAAGCCTACATCTGATCGTTAAGAACCCTAAACCCTAAACCCTAAACCCCAAGGCTAAAGCGCTTACTCAGGATTCCGTAGTACCCATGAGCTGGAAGGCTGATGCCGAAGCAATCCCCAGAAAGCGCCAGAACTGTGGTCTCTTGAGGCAGTCATTGGAGCCCGAATCTAAAATCCTAAGTATCCCCCTTAATCTCCCTTATAGTAATACCCTATATAATCCCCCATCTAACCCCCTTTCGGAGTTAAGACTATATAGCGGGTCGCCATGTTCTTGGTCATCGTACTCCGCAACCCTAAGCCTTAAACCCCTAAACCCCTGAACCCCTAAACCCCTAAACCCCTACACCCCTACACCCCTAAACCCCCAAACCCCTAAACTCCTAAAACCCCTACACCCCTAAACCCCTAAACCCTAAAAACCCCTCGGCCCTAAGCCCACCCAAGGATGTCTGCTTCGTCCGCCCAGGCCGCCAGACCCAGGAGTTGCAGGCCGATGTCATGGCACAAACCTCCAAACTCCAAGGGCCAAAGAAAACGGGATTTAGGAGTTAGGGGGCAGATTACAAACCTCCAAACTCCCAGGGCCAAAGTAGGGGGGATTTAGGGTTCAGGGGATTTAGGGTTTAGGGATTAGGGTTTAGGGTTCAGGGTTTAGGGTTTTAGGGTGCAGGGTTCAGGTTTCAGGGTTTAGGGGATTTAGGGTTTAGGGTTCAGGGTTCAGGGTTTAGGGTGCAGGGTTTAGGTTTAACCTTCAGGTGTAGCGTTTAGGGTTCCGGGCCAAAAAAAGGGTAAGGTTTGGGGATGTTTTTCATGACCCCAGCTTCCATTTCATGCTCCATTTTTCTTTCCATGGGATTCTCCATTATTGGGGAGATCTATCCCGATATGACCACTACATCCTAGACCCATGGTAGTCATGTAAGCTTCTACATTATGAGCGAGATTAGGGTTCACGGTGTAGACCTTCAGGTGTTCAGGGTTTACCCTGAACCCTAAACCCTAAAGCCTTCAAATTCATGGTTGGCGCTCCAGGGATTAGGGCTCACCATTTACGTTTAGCGTTTAGGGCCTGCGTCTGAGGTTTAGGGTGCAGGATTTAGGGTTTAGGATTTAGGGGATGTAGGGTTTAAGGTTTAGGGCTTGCGGTTCAGGGCAAAGAGCTTTAGGATTAGGGTCCCGGGAATAGAGCTGCGTGCTTCAGGTTTGAAGGCTTCGGATTTAGGGCTCAGGGCGCAGGGCATAGGGTGGAGGGTTTTTGCGTCAGGCCTTGAGATTTCAGGTTCAAGGTTTTGGGTTCGAGGATTGAGGCTTTGCATTTCAACTAATGTTCAAGGCACACCTCGTAGAGGCAATCTTGGAGGCCTTATCCCCCATAGCTTCTAGCTTTTGCTTTGTATGCAGGCATGGAAAACAATATGGAAACTGCTATTGCCTAGGGTCTTAGGGCTTGCGGTTGTCATAGTGATGGTCAGTGGGAGATGGAGGAATAAAGAAAAAGAATGCGCCGATTGTTTGTTCTTGGGGATTTTCTGGGGGACTAGTGATGACTACGCTACGGGGTTCTGTTCCTCATATTTAGTCTGTCGTAGAGCTTCGCTCTAATAGTAACTTTGGTTCCTTAAACAGCAACTCAATTTTGGGGCGCGTACGCCTGCCCGAGCATCTGCTGTATAGTCCCCATGTGAGCTACCGGCTACAGTCAACATTTCCTATATAATTCAATGGACATGGGTTCCTTGAGCAGGGAACAAATTAGGGGCTATACCCTACTAAACCACAAGAAGGACCCATATGTCCACTAGGGGTCCTCTAAAGAACCTACTATTGACAATAGCCCACAAGTGCCTTTGTAGCCTTCCGTCCCTCTGTTCCTCAGCCCTAGTCCCCTGCTATGCCCTAACCCTGCACCAAGTAATGAAATGGTTTCCATGCCCGATCTTTCTCCATGCCACTTTGTACCCTTCTACAACCCTAAACCCTACACCCTAAACCCAGAATAGGCGAGGCGATTTTAACCTGAACCCTATGATTTCGCTTAAGCCCTATAAACCCGAAAGCTGTCAGCCGAAAGCCCTAGCCGCAATTTAGGGTTTAGGGTCTAGGGTTTGGGGATGAGGGTGCAGGGATTAAGGGTCAGGGTTTAGGGATTAGCGATTAGGGTTTAGGGATTAAGGGTTAGGGACTAGGGTTTTGGGTTTGAGGTGCGCCGGAAAACAAAGGCCTCTGCCGGCCCCAAGAGGCTGGAAGCCTGCAGCAAGACCTGTGAAAACGGTCCAAACATAACAAACTAGACCCTAAATCCTAAACCCTAAACCCTAAGCCCTAAGCCCCTAACCCTAAACCCTAGACCCTAAACCCTCAACCCAAAGGAGTTAAGGTTCTACAGGGTTCAGCAGGGGATCAGTGCTCAGGGGTTCTAGGCTGTGGGGTTAGGGCTGGAGTATTTATGGTTAAGTATGCTGATACATGAGCTTCTGATATGTACGGCCCGTTGGAAGTTATTTGGGGGATCCTCACGCAAGGAACCCAATGCTTTTTGATACATCATGTACTAGCACTCACTTGATACCCTCCAAAACACAGAACTCCTGATGTGGAGCTTATAGCAAGCAATCGAGCTGTTGAATGCGAAGAGTTCTGCACACAGCTTCTGCTGCGCAGCGTGGGTTGAAGGGGTTAAGGCTTATGGCTTATAGTCCCCCTTAAGTAGATAGAATACGGGATACAGTATATAGGGATATCTTACTATAATATACCCAGAGCGATCTTCTATCTACTTAAGGGGGACTATAAACCTTCTTGTGCCGGGTGTAGGGCTCAGCACTTAGTCTTGAGGCATTTGAGATCAAATAGCGGTCTGAGGGACCATACGGTGAAGGCTGCCAGAAGACTTCAAAGAGATGAGCCTTTCCGCACAGAGTTTCACGGACTCTGCTTGTACGGGAACCCCAATTACCTGATAAGTGCTCCTGAAGTTGCGGATGAACCATGAGACTTTCACAACGAACAGACAAGGACACCAATTAAAGTGACAGTACACACCATGTGGGCTGAGAGGTTTTGTGAGGGGTCGTCGCATTTGTATCTAGTTGAGGTCTTTCAGACTTGCCCAGTAGACACTGCATGTTCCTGTCAGTTGGCATTCTTTTGATCAGCCTCCCGCACCAATGACAGCCCCTACAGCCCTCTAATAGGCCTTAATATCTCCATAATAACTTATATCAGGGTTCAGGGAAGTCTTCATGTATGATGGAACCCTTATCCCTCAATAACCTTCATCAGGAGGGGAACCGAGAGGGGGCGTAATATAGGGAACCCATGAGTGTATGGGGACCGAACCAAAACCATTCCTCTTGTCATTGCTCCAGCTTTGCTATTATCATCCTGCCTCTCCCCTTTGGTAAATGTTGCTACGCTAAAACCCCAACCCTCAGACCTCGACCATCAAGAATTTCAAAAGAAAATCAGACGAAAGATCTCGAAAACCCAGAACCCTCAGCAAAGCTTTCCCGAAAACGCAGCCTCAAGAAGCACAAATGCCTAAAACTTACACCCAAAGCTCTAATCCACATCCCTGATGCACATGGCAGGGCGTTAACAACTCAAAACCCCTTTTGAAAACCAGTATAGAGACCGAGTTTTTTCATGTTCTAATTATTGTTCCATTTGATTTTCCATTACTGGGCTAATGACCCTAAATCCTAAAACAGTAATTTTCATTTCATGTTGCAGTATCCCTCATTTCCTTATATGCCCTCAAATAATCCCTCATATACATACAGGCGAACCCTAAACCCTAAACCCTAGATCCTAGACCCTAAATCTTAAATCTTAAACCCTAAACCCTAAACCCCAAACCCTAAACCCTAAACCCTAAATCCTAAGCATAAGCCGGGGTTGGCCTCATCTGGGATTGCAGCCCAAGCTTCGGCCGACTTTTGGCTATGCCGGGGCCTGGCTCAGCTGGGCTTTTCTAAAGCTGCTTGATTAAAATGAACAAACAAAATTAATGGATAGTTTAGGGTTTAGGGTTTAGGGTTGCTTGATTTAAATGAACAAACAAAGTTAATAGATTGATAAATAAAAAGACAAAGGCTATACGTATATATATATAGGTATGTACATACATATATCTATATATCACCTTCGTTGGGTTACTGAATTATATAGGTGTATGTATATATATATATGTATACATCCTCTACATCTCGTTGCTGAATTTGGTGTGTGCGGGTGTATATATGGTAGTTTCCCAAAATAAGGAGACCCCAATATAGACCCCAAAATATTATATTCCTTATTCTAGGGCCCCCAAAAAGGTACCCCTAATTTTGGGAAACCCCCCATATATCTGCGGGTCCTTTTACCTTGGCTTAGGGTTTAGAGTGTAGGGGTTCAGATTTGAAAGTTCCGGATCCAAATTTGGGGTGAGGGGGATGGATAGATAGATGGATAGATAGATAGATAGTGATGTGAGGGCTCCATATCCCATATCATATCTGGGGATGGAAGAGGGGGATAGATAGATACTGGCGCTCGGCGACATATTCCATATCCTCTATCTGGGGGCGGGAAGAGGGCTAGATAGATACCACGCCTGGCGCCATATCCCATCTCCTATATCGGGGGGTGGGAAGGGGGGCTAGATAGATACTGACGCTCGGCGCCGTATCCCATATCCCAGATCCGTTGGGGGCATATCTTAGATTCCATATTTTATATCTGGAGGGAGGAAGGCGGAGCCGTCTTTTGAGGCGTCCTGGCATTCTGGTACAATGGTTACTGATTACTGACGTTATTGGACGGGGGGGAGGTTGGGGGTGGGTTGGGATAGATACATAACTAGATACTGACGCACGGACGGCTCCATATCCCATCCACCAGTCCAGCGCAGGGATGCAGGGGAAAGATAGATGCTGACGGGGTCCGGGGGGAAGGAGATGTACTGACGCTTGGCGCGATATTTCATATCCTAGAAGGAGGGGGGGGGAAGGGCAGGGCCGGGGGTTATACCCTATATCCTACATCTTCACGCTCGGCGATTCTGATGCTCGGCGTCATTTCCCATCCCGCGGCCGGTCCTATAGGCAATATCCTACATCTTGATGCTCGGCATCATACCCCATATGCACGAGCACGTGGGGATAGATAGATACCGACGCGTGGGCGGCTATCCCATATCCTCTATCTGGGGGTGGGAAGGGGGGATAGATAGAGACTCACGCTCGGCGCCATATCCCATATCTCATATCCGGCACGAGCACGGGGGAATTACGGACGCTGGGGCGGCATTGACGACATATCCTATATCCTACATCTCGAGGGAGGGACGGGATATGTAGATGTGTGGGGTACGTAAGGCCATGCGGGTCTCTCAATATAGGACTACTTCATGGATCCCAGATATACATGGCGACCACAAGAAGTTTATAGAGTCCACCCGAGGATTAATGATGTATGGATGATTTTGAGAAACTCCCAGAGAAGCCATATCACCAACAAATCCGGTCGTTTTGCAACGTGGCGTTCATTTTCGAGTCAGCGTCCAGCAGAGCTTTTGACGCGAATGCATGGTAAATGCATTCTGACGGCTTCGGGGGTGGGAGGTCCGAACCTAATTACTAGCGATACACCTTGATATTCGGAAAAAAATGAGGGTACCATTTTGGGGTCCCCATAACGAGGATTGTATCATTTGCAGCTCTATATGGGGGTCTCCCAATGTGGGGAAATCACCATGTCGCGATCCGCCCTATGTGCAGCCACAGCACGATCCCGTTCTTGGGAACTTCAAAGAGCGCTAGCCGCCCCCAAACAAGCATGGAACCCCCAAAAGGGCCTCCAACAGACCACTCTCAGCCATGTTGGGTTCCATGTTGGATTTAAGGCAAGGTCTTTTCAAAGAAACCAGGTCAACACCAAGAGTTCAGTACGGAATCAGACGACCCATCTCTTTTCCCTGAAATTCAGGGTCTAGGGGGTAGAGGTTTATGTTTTGTCGAACAGTCCCTGTGGCTTACCTTTGGTTAGCCAGGAATGAAGAACTGGATCCTAATAGTAGTCCACCCATTATGGTAGTTTCCATGCTCTTTTCCATTCCTTCTAAACGCTGAACCCTGAACCTTAAACCCTAAATGACCCCATTATAGTAGTTTCCATTTTCTTTTCCACTCCTGCATTCCCAGCTAACCAAGGGCCAGATGATCGACTCCGACATCTCCTAATGCGGCTGAGCGATTCCCGGGACCGAAAAATGCTATTCTGGGTTTGAATTAAGTTACCATAATGGGTATATATATACTAACTAAAATGTGGCTCCCCCAATTTAATAACTTAAAATCAAGTTCCTTGACAGCAACCCAAGCAATTCTATCTCAAAAGCCATTGAACCATGAAATGCGCAGGCCAAACCCCTTAATAAGCCCTACAGTAGTCCCCTATATAATGCACTATATAGCCCGTTAAGGAGTTTAGATTATGGCTCACACCGAAAATTCGCGCACACACACACACACATATACACACTCTGCAGCCGTACCGGCTTGGATTGCGCAGTCTCCCACTCCTCACGTCAGGATGCTCGATCTAGGAAAACTGAGACACTGGCTAGCTTCACGCAGTTAAAGGATTTTGGGTTTTGGGTTTTTGATTCTCTCTGGAAGGAACGGCTCATGGGAATTTGAGGTCCAGGTTGACACTCGCTATAGGATGGAATCTTGTATTTTGGGAGGGGAGGCCCATTTCGGGGCAATGACTATGTCATGTGGGGGGCCTTCATGGGCATAACATAAGGGCCTAGATAAATAGCCCGTCTAATCAGCATAGGCCATGGGCATACTTTCTAGTTTGGAAATGTAGGTTCAGGCTCAGGGCACTAGCTTAGCAAAGACACTCCGATGTTCTGGAAGTACTATAGCGGCCTACATACTTGCCAAAAACATTGTTCTAGGTTCCTAGTCTATGTATGGTATAGGGTGCCTCAGGTAGACTTTAACATGATATCGGGAATGCCACAATGCCACTAACCCCCTACATAAATCCAGCTTCCATTCATCCTTTATATGTTCTTGTCCGTTTGATGCTTACTTTTTGGGGATAACATCCCTGCACCCGATATTATACTCCAATACTTGGAAGAAAGTTAGGCCTCTTTGCTATCCTCCTTTCCTTTCTCGGAAGCCAGCCAGCAAAAGCTCCCAGCCACAGCGGGTCGGGTCGAATTTCCTGGATTGCTGGGCCCCCCTAAGATGAATCCTGAGCTGCTGGGTTCAGGGTTTAGGGTTTATGGGTATGGCGGATGAGGATCCTAAAGTTCAGGGGTTACCCTAAACCCTAAACCCTCAACCCTAGGGTTCAGAGAGATAGGGGCTTCAGGATCACGATCATAGATTTAGGGCCGTTATCGGGAAACAGAACTACCTTTGACACCGCAATTCTCGAGGCATGAGGTGCTAAAGGCTATGCATCACCAGCATAAGATACCCTGGGGCTCCAGTTACCTAAATAATGGGAACTGGGTTCTGTATACCCTATAGTTACATAACCCAGTAACCTACTATTTAGGGAACTGGGAGCCCTAGGGATATTCAAAAGTTGGGGATGAAGCCAACTGGGACGAATTGTTCGTGTCAGATCTGGGGTTCAGGGTGTAGGGCTTAGGGTTTAGAGATTAGTGTTCTTCGGCTCTGCGCACAAAACATGAAGAAAACGACAAGGTTTCAAGCATCCAGGGAAGTAGCCTCACCTGAAGCAACATGAAGCCCCTTCACCGCCCATTTAGGTGATCCATAGTCATTCTACGGCCCTTTTGGGGTTACCTAAATCCTAAACCCTACCCCCTGCAGGGTTCTAGGGGTTTTGTGCTTAGGGCCAACGATTTCCGGGCCAGCCCAGATCGGTGCAAATCGGATCTTCTCCGTTTGTACAGGCAGGGAAGGGCTCCTTAATCAAGTAGTGTGGGTTTAGGGTTTAGGGTTTAGGGTATCTGGACCCGAAAGGAAGGTAGAAGAATGGCCTTTATGGCTATTATTATGGGTCTAGGCCTGTTATTTTACATACTTTTGGGGTTTAGGTAGTGTTTAACCCTAAACCCTTTGGGCCTTCGTGCTCTGAGTTCAATTGGCGGTAGGGCTTTCTAAGGGTCTGGAAGAGGGAGCCCAAAAGGGTTTAGGGTTTAGTCTACAGCACGAACCTTCAGAACTACCCTCCTCACCTCGGCCGAACTCACACTCGACCATGTCTTCAACCATTTGGAAAATAAGTCTTTCCCCCTAAAATTAGACCGCCCTAATATAAAATACGGATTCCGGGTTTAGGGTTGGCTCTAAACCCGGAACTCCCAAACCCAAAACCCAAAACCCTAAACCCTGGACCCTAAACCAACCGGAGTCCCTCCCCGCTACCAGGCTTCTCAGCTGGTATGCCAGGTGTCTCTTGATGCCTAGTTTCTAAGCCTTAAGCCCTAATCCCAAGACCCGAAACTCAACCTCTAAACCTCTGGATGACCCTAAACCCAAAAACCAAAGCCTCAAAACTCAAAATCGTGAACCTTTAGGCTTCGCGATTGAGAGATTGCAGTGTAGGGTTCGGGGTCACCGTAAGCCCGTGGAAACATTGGGACTTGAAAGAAAAAAAAGGCTCTCTTATGTGGTATATAGGAAAGCCCCACATTCCATGTGCATCTTTAGACTTTAGAACACCATCTCGAGAAAGGGGCTTCGAACATACTATTCTCAACTTGCCGCGGCCTTATCCAGGCTGCATAGAGCGCCCCAAGCCCTTAACCCTCTCTTGACTTTGTCAGAATGGTATCTGATTGCAGAGCTCCCGCTTAGTGCCGGTCACCGGCTCACCTATCGCTTGGAATTCACGAGTCTTAAGACTAAAGCGACCTGCGAACTGAAGCCGGAGGGGAGTTAACCCAGACAGATGAAAACTCCCACATGATATCGAAAAAAGGATCCTTTTTACAGAAATATGAGGAATCCCATACCCCAAAAAGTCTAAAGGATCCCTAACATTGATCCAGATATAGGATGTGCAGGATATTTGAATTGCAGCACGACTGGACAAAGCGTACCATGGCTGAGTTTTTTGGAGGTGTCATGTACTGTGTACTGCTAAATGTCACTGTGGAGGATATATATGTCAATAAATCTGGGGAGAATGGGCCCTCAAGCTAATGATGTGGCCATTATATCGTGGGTCGGGGCCGAAAAAGCAGCCACTATGAGGGTCCCCTTCTTCACCCTAAACCCTAAACCCTTAACCCTTCACCCTAAACCTATGTTGGGCTTGAGATTGGCGCCAAGCTCGCGCCGGTGAGCGCTCGGCATGATGGCTTCTGGCTGAGCATAATCTAGGGACTTCAGGAGGGAACCCCTAATAGGGACCCTTAATCCCAAGACCATATATAACCCTTATATGGTCATTATATAACCCCTATATCCCTAGGACGTCCCCATAGTAATCCCCATAAGCTGCAAGGGTCCCTATTAGGGTTCCCTCCAAAAGTTCCTAGACATAATGGCATTGCTGCGCAGCCCGAGTCGTTCATAACGGCAAAAGGTCTGTGGAGGAAAGGAAGCATTGGTGCTGACTGACTAGGGTTTAGGGTTGAGGGTTGAAGGTTTAGGGTTTAGGGTTTAGGGTTTAGGGTTTAGGGTCTGTGGTCTGAGAGGAAGCCAGGTACTGACTGGCAAAACCCACGACTCCTAGACAGAAGTAGGGGTTTCCCAAAAATAAGGGGTTCCTTCATGCGGTTATATAAGGGCTGAGGGATTATATGGGGATATGTAGGGTGTAGGGATTAGGGTTAGGGGTTTCCCTGAAATGGAATTCTTCTGGGGGTGTCCCTATGTTGGGGTCCCTGCGTTTATGGAAGCTACGAAACAAGGGCCCACACAGCCAGGCCAAGAACCCTAAAATCAGTTCTAGGGTTTAGGGTTAAGGGTTTAGGGTTTAGGGTCGAGGGTTTAGGGTTTAGGGTCTGCCCCAGACAGTTTAGGCACACAGCATCTTGGATGAATTTCTCATCCCACCACCAAAACCACAAGCCCTGAATCCTGGCCCCAGAACTTTACACCCAAGCGCTTGGGCTTGGGGACTTGAAATTTATTACCATTACTTAAGGTTGGGGGGGGGTTCATTTTGAGCTTAACAGTTGAATTGTAGATTTTTGGGAGTAAGGAAATTTGAGAACACAAAGTAATGATAAGTCCATATGCACTAAAGTAAGGAAGTTTGAGAACCCCGAGTACGGGCAAGTTTGTAATGGCTTGAGGGTTTAAGGTTGAAAGGTTGAGGGTTTAAGGTTTAAAGGTTCCGAGTGTAAGCGTTCAAGATCTCAGGGTCTAGAGTTTGCGGTCTCAGGGTTTAGGATCTTCGAGCTTACGGCTCCGGAGCACGTACCGCGTCATACCCTCAGAGAGCAAGCTCCAAATACTTACGGACGGATCTTTATAGCTATTCTTAGACAACCCTCAAAGAGACCCCCCAGAATATCCTTCAACCCTAAACCCTACACCCTGAATCAAGTCTATGCTGATTTTCCATTCCTGAACCCTCGACCCTAAGTAGTAGCTTCCGCGTTCTATGCCATGCCTCCCTGTGAATTGTTTGTAGCTAGCATAAACTGGAGATTTGGAAAATGCCTGCAACCTTAGGGGGTTTAGGGTTCAGGGTTTAGGGTGTGGGGTTTAGGGTTCAGGGTTTGGGGATCTGGGTCTAAAGTCCCCCTAAACCCTACACTCCAAACCCTAGATTGTTTCTTGGCCCTACATCCTCAAGCTGCTCTAACCTCCACACGCGGTGCATGGAAAAGAGTCCTCGTGATCTACACCTGCCCCTCCTCAACACTTATCGGCGTACTAGGGTGTAGGGTTCAGGGTTTAGGAAAGGTTTAGGGTTTACTGTAGGGTTCAAGCTTTAGGGTTCACGGTTTATGGCTCGGCGTTTAGGGCTTAAGATATGCGAAGAGTTGTAAAGTTATGTCCCTTTCCTGGCCCAGGACTTTTTGGGTACCGAAAAGGAAGCATCATTTTGACAAGCCAGCTCCCACGCCCTATATCCCACAGCACTACATGGTGATACCAATTTGGGAAGATGCACTGTCTGGGAGGTGATGGTTTTTGCGCTTGTACCCACCCGAACCCTTAGGCCCGACTTCGGAATACAGACTGGGGACTGGGTGTAGATCCCAGGAAACGAGCAACAGCTACCCGAAGGCAGGGTGAGACACAGACTAGCTTCGGCGGACATGCGGCTTCGCTTTCAAGGTTTTTGGGGTTCGAGGTTTAAGTTTTAGGACTTGAGGCTTCAGACATACCCATCTGCTTGGTCTAGCTGATGGTAGCACCGGGCAAAACCAACATTTCAAGAGCGCCCGCCTCATGTTCTCAGAAGACTGGTAGGGAGGCTGAGGGCTCCAGAGCTTTTCTAATTGGGATATAAGCTTATATGTAGGGTTTATATTGGGGTTATATAGGGATAATGGAAAAGAAAATGGCAACTACTATTTAGGGTTCAGGGTTTCCCAAACTTAGGGCTTAGCGGTAACCGTCGAAAGCTTCCCACAAGAAACATGCTTTTGAATCCACAGCTCCGGGTAGGAAGGCCGAGGGGCTGTGAAGACACCAGACCCCAAACCTTGTAAGATGAAGTGAGCGGGAATCCAAGAGTCCACGACACAAAGCCCCGAAAACGGGTCATCTGCTTTGCCTCCCTGTAATGAAAACACCACCGCTGCCAACCCCCGCCGCACAAAAAGAGAGATACTATCTCAGCATTACATATCAAGGGAAGGATGATTCCTTGAGATCTGCTGGGGCTGTAGAGGGAGGGGACGCAGCCGTAAGAGTGCAGATGGCTCGAAGTCATGGTCCCGGCCGAAGAAGCCCGTCGCGAGGCTCCTCTCGCGCGGCTGGACAAATGGGACATAAGGACGATACTAAGATCCATCAATGGAACTAAACCCCCACACAAGTCTCATTTGAAGGGTCAGGGGGACTTATGAAGTAAGTTAATGACCTGTAGAAGCCATATAATAACTCCAATTATCCCCAGTATGAACCTACTTGCTAAGTCCCCCTAACCCTCCTAGCCTATAACACTAAACCCTCAACCCTAGATAATATGTTGTAGTCTCCATGTCCTTTTCCACTACTCTTAAGTGCCCATTTGGAGTCATGCAGGGCTGTTGTACCAACCCTAAACCCTAAACCCTGAACCCTAAACCCTTAACATCCCTAAACCCTGAACCCAGAACCCGAAACCTTAAGCAGGGTCGAGGTTGATTGGGATGTGCTTCGCGGTAAAGGCTAAGGTGCGTGACTTGCAGTGACTTCCTGAGTAGCGTCCTTTGCATTTACGCTTCAGGGCTTTGGGTTTAGGACTTAGGGTTTAGGAGTTAGGATTTAGGGCTTAGGGTTTAGGATTTAGGGTTTAGGGTCTAGGGTTTAGGATTTAGGGTTTAGGCGTTAGGATTGTTTTGGGTTTTAGGCTTTCGGGTCTAGGATTTAAGGTTTAGGATTTGGGGTATAAGATTTAGGATTTAGGATTTAGGGCTTAGGGTTTAGGATTCAAGGTCTTGGGTTTCCCTGGGTAGGGTCCTATGCACTTTCCCTATTACACCCCTAAACCCTAGTAGTGTGCGACCGAGGGACTTC
>CAJNIZ010005768.1:1741-18775 GCA_905231905.1 Symbiodinium pilosum | reverse complement strand
GTTCTTGGAACACGAACGGAGTTATAGTTTGGGCATGGATGCTCTGGTCACCGTACGCTCTCGGAACACGAACGGAATTATGGTTTGTGCATGGATGCTCTGGTCAGAATATGCTCTTGGAACACGAACGGAATTATGGTTTGGGCATGGATGCTCTGGACAGCGGATGCTCTTGGAACACGAACGGAGTTATGGTTTGGGCATGGATGCTCTGGTCAGCGGATGCTCTTGGAACACGAACGGGATTATGATTTGGGCATGGATGCTCTGGTCAGCGTATGCTCTTGGAACACTAACGGGATTATGGTTTGGGCATGGATGCTCTAGTCAGCGGATGCTCTGGGAACACGAACGGCGTTATGGGCGAGTGCCCGTGGAGCCCGGGCACTTGGCGCAGGTGGAGCCAAACTCCTAGTATCCCCCTCCCTAACTCCAATAGTAGTCACATACATAATCCTCGAAATAAGCCCCTTTCAGGAGTTTTAGACCCTAAACCCTAAATCCCAAACCCTAAACCTTAAATCCTAAGCCCTAAACCCCAAATCCTAAACCCTGAAGCCTAAACCCTAAGCCCTAAACCCTAAACCCTAGACCCTAGACCCTAGCTCATGTGATGTAGGAGGAAGGGGCTGAAGGCGACTACACACCTGGGGACGTAGGGAGCTGGGCCCTCTGGATAGCCGTGCTTCAGGGTTTAGGCTTCAGACTTTATGATTTATGGTTTAGGATTTAGGGTTTAGAGTTTAGGGTTTAGTTTAGGGTTTAGGATTTAGGGTTTAGAGTTGAGGGTTTAGGATTTAAGGTCTAGGGTTGAGGAGTTGGTTGGTTTACTTTATCTCCCAACTACTTACTGGTTCTTAGTAGGGACTAAGGGAATAGAATCCCTACATAATCCCTGTAAACTAGATTCCTATATTCCCTACTAACAGCGCGTAAGTTTAGGGCTTAGAAGGGTGTATCATGGCTTCAGTCTTAAGACTTGAGGATCTTGTACTAGCCCTATAGAAGAACCTGATGCATCAGCTTTTGCAGAAGAGTCGCTGTGGTGGATCAATTGCACCTGGCATCAGACTTGCGATTACTCTCACAATGCCCTTAAACCTTGGGTACTGCCCCCCCCCCGCAGGAACAGTCTATATTAGGGGTCCTATTAAGGTCTATATATAACCATATTATAGTTCTTATCCAGCTGTTACTGAGGGGGGGGGCAGTACCCAGCCTAAACCCTAAACACTAAACCCTAAACCCCTAAACCCTAAACCCCCTCAACCCTAAACCCCTCAACACTATATGTTGTTGTTCTGGAGCTTGAGCTGAGCTGCCTTGATATAGGGTTTAGGGTTTAGGGTTTGAGGTTTCCTGGTAATGGCAATGACAATTAAAGGCTGGCTGGTTTTGAGTAGGGAACGCAGGAATGGAACAGAAGAAGGAATCTTCCATATGAACCATGCCTGTATCGGGACGATAGGGATCAATTTCTCCAGGCCCTACTGACAACCAGTAAGAAGGAGGAAGAGACCTTCTGAAAGACAAATCTGGGGCCATGAGGGCAAGTACAGGCTCATGATGCATAGGTTCTCTAAGTCCAGTGTCTTTTGGCTCTACACTGGTTTAGGGTTTAGGATTCGAGGTTCAGCGTGTTGGGAAAAATACTCAGAAATGGGAACCATCCTGGGTTCCAAGTACACATTACGTGAACCCTAAGGGTCCAAGGACCCAAATAATAGGGTCCCTCTAAAGGGGTTGTAGGGGGATATCTAGGGATATATGGGAACTATATAAGGGTCCAAGGACCCAAATAATAGGGTTTCAGGGCCCAAATACTATAGTATTAATGGTCTTTGGGCCCTAAAACCCTATTATTTGGGTCCTTGGACCCTTAGGGGAACGCTTCGATCCTTACGGACTGGCCCACACAGTTTGGAGTTTAGGGGCACGGTCTGTGGTTTAGAGACTGTGGTGCGTTTGAAGATGTGAACCCAACTGCGCCCAACTGCGACGTTCGTTCCCCTAAAGGGTTCTCAGCTGCCCCATCGAAGATTCTCATGAAACCAACTAACATGATCCCAAGCGTGTAGAGCAAGTTCTGTATATGAAGCCCTTCAGCACTTCCCTAAACCCTAAACTCTAAACCTTGAGAAATTGCACCCTCAAGGTTGTATCTTCCTTTGAGCACCTGCCATGTCATAAGATGTCATAAGCAGCTTCTTCATTTCCGCGAAGCACCCCCAAGCCTCCTGTACCGTTGCTGGCATAGAGATACTGCTGGCACCGGATCACAGTGGTAGGGTTTAGTGCTTGAAAACTTGGGTTTAATATTTAGAGTCTTGGGTTTGGGTCTCACCCATTGCAAGGGCTCCTATGAGAAAACCTGCCAGAAGTAGTCCAATAGATCTTGCATAGGCACGAAAAGTCGGAAGGGCTTACATAACTCCAAGTTTGAACCTACGGGCTCCTAGTCTGGGCCCTTAATCCTGGGATCCATAAATACCAAATATACGCCCTACATGTACCCTTGAAGGCCCCCGAATCCCCCTAAATTAAAGCATTAACATCGCTTGAACCCAGGCCATCAAGCCCAAAGTTGTAGGTGGACGGGAGACGAACATGTTCTGTCAACGCATGCGAACAGGAGCCCGCGGAAGAAAAAAGGGCCTCTTTTGGAGGGAAGCCCACTGCTTTGGGGGCTCATCGCTTTTTTTGCGCGTGGGAATTTTGTACCTGGAAGCCGCCACATTAATCCGGTGCCGCTATGGTTGTTGAAGGGTGGAAAGAAACCTCGGATCTTGCTTTTGCATACCCAGGTCGGGGTCCTGCTTCGGTTTTGGGTTTAGGGTTAGGGGTTTAGGGATTTGGATTCAGGTTGGGTCCCTCCCACCCATGAACAGTATATAATTGGGATCATATTATATATACATGTTATCCAACTGTTAGCGAATGGGGGCAGTTCCCCATATGGACCATAGGCTATCGAAATTATGGTACCTCTTTTCTGTCTCTCTTCATAATGCTCCCTCAAGTATTTCGGGTAGTCAAAAAAAGAACATCATCTTGACAATCTACCGTATGCAGTAGCTGCAATAGGAAGTACCCATATTTCAACACGTTCGCCCTGCCGGGATCTGCTCCGGGTGCAATAAAAGGTTGAAACAGCCTAGCACTTGAACCTAAAAAATACCCCTGAACCCTAATTCATACAGCCTAGGCCCAAGCCCTAAACCCTAAAATCAGAGCTATCTCCATTAAAGAGGTCATACTACCAACCCACAGCATCTAACATCGAAAGCTTCAGCTGCGAGCATGGGCCCTACCCAGACAGCCGTTGCAGCTCATGTTGGGTGGGCTGAGGGTTAGGGTTTAGGGTTTAGGGTTTAGGGTTTTCCTGTTTAGCGCATTTAGGGCGCTTATGGTTGAGGGTATAGGTATTTCAGGGTACCGCTACTCGGCTACTCGTGCAAGGAGGCGGTGCCAACTCATTAATGTAGACCCATGATTAATAAACCCCCTTCTTTTAAGGGCCCTAATATTAGGATCCCTATTGTAGTCCCTATTAAGGGGAGTGGGTGTATTAAACAGGGGTCTACATAGCTACAAATGCCTTTTGCGTCGCGACGGTGGGAACTCAAGGCCTGGTAAAAGCTGTAGCTAGCTTTGAGCCCCATCGGCCCAGCACAGCGGCAATACAAATGCAGGAATAGATGGATAGATAGATAGCTAGATAGATAGATAGATAGATAGGTAGATATACGAGAAAAAAATATATATATATATAATATACATTGTGGGACCTTTGGCCCAGAGGATGTACATAGCAGCCCATTTGAGCTTCAAATTGTTTCACAATTGGACTTTCCGGGCTCTACCTACGAGCCTCGAGTACAGGGCTGCATGGTGGGACACTTAAAACGTGAAGACCCCGCACGTGTGGACGCCAGCATTTAGGGTAGGGTTTATGATGTTCAGGCTTCGGCACGGGGCCTAGGGTCTAGAGTTTGGGGACTTCGGGTTTGTGCCCACAGTTTAGGGTTTGGGGGTGAGGAGGGTTTATCGGGGACTACGTGAGCTGTTTGTCTAAACTGCTAATGTACCTCTTAATAACCCCCATAATACTCCCTCCATAATCCCGTATACACCTTGGAGGAGTTTAGACTATAACTCATGTACGAAACGTCTGCAAATCTGGCTCACTTACGGCTCCGCAACTGAGGAAAACGGCGGAGGGGGCCCTAAGGAAGCAACTAATACAAAGTAGGGGACATTACCCATACATCAAATTACAGGTTGAAGAAATCTTGTGCAACCAAAAGAACCAAAAAGTACTGTAATTCCTCCGTTAACTCCTAGGAGTGACGCGACCAAAGATGGTGCAGGATTTCAGGTTTTTGGGCTTGGGGTTCAGGATTTGGGGTTTAGGATCTAGGGCGTAGGATTTTCAGGGTCTCTTCCGTCAAGAGTAAGGCCCATGCTTGCCAGTTTGCAAATGTGGCGTTCGGATGCAGGGTTTGGCGTATCCGAAAAATCAGTGGGCCTCAAAGTGCTGAAGCCTTCCGATGGGCCCGCCACGCCCTTATCCCTCACGAGTTACGCAGCATGGAGGTTTGTTGGTCCTGGAGTCACTGGGATTTTCAACCGCTGGGGGTGAAAAGGCATTCACTATAAAACCTTTGCAGGTGAAGGAAAGGCGTTCATCACAACCTGCATCTCGAGTGCTAGGCATGATTCCTGCTCATTTCACCCGCAGTTCTGCGCGGATTCAAATGTGATGAATCCCCAACATCCTCACAGGATCGCCTTCATCATGATATCAACAACACCTGAGCATAGACCTGCAAGTACGGTACAGTGAGCAAAAGTTCAGAGCGACTAATGCCCACCAAGGAATAATTCTCGTGACGTGAGTACTCTAAGGGAAACTAAGCCAATCATATGGGTACTTCCACGAAAAAAGGGTCTCATGTTGGTACTCTAAATATCAGGTGCCTTAGTAAAATCAATTACCAAAAGGGGCCCATAATTTTGAGAACACCCCATACGCCAGGTCCTATCTGGCAGCCGAGCATCACCCTTTTGTAAAACGAGGCACATCAAGTGCCATTGGGGCCGAAACTGCCATGACAGGCTGTTGGAGAGAAACCTACACATACTTCAACCTTATATTGGGGTTATATGGGGTGATGTAAGGTTGTATTGCGGTTATGTTGGGATAATGGAAAATAAGATGGAAACTACCGATCACACTGAAAGGAGGGACCCTTGAATTGTCTCAAATGTTCGTGTCTGGCCTACGACTGCAGAAACTCATGCTGTGCGCACTGATACTTGCAACGACGCTTGCTCATGTAATTGTGGCAGCAAACAATATTGCCGTAAGGAGATGTTGAGGGCTGGGGGTAAGTAATACCGACTTTGGGCTACTTGGATCCCTAGGATACGCCTTGCATGCTTGAACCCTTTGGGGTAACAGCATGGCAAAAGATCTGTCAAAGACAACCGTAGGTTTCTACATCGATCCATCAACCTCTCATAAGTCGGGCGCAAAGTGTGACCTTGTGTAATCATACAGTTGATGTGCACAACCCTGCATGGTCCCATGTACTTTACTATACACTGATTCCTAGGGTTTAAGTACACAGGGTCGTGCAGGGATTTGCCCTTCCGATGTACCTCTCACGAGGCTGAGCCCATACCTATACGTCGATCCAAGTCTGCATGTCGCTAGGGACAAAACCCTAACCCCTAAACCCCGAACCCCACCCCGCGCATGAGGAACCTACTTCGATCTCGATCCTGGAGCCAGGGGGTCAATTCAAACAGATTCCTGGCCACTGCGAGCAGCCCAGCAGCCAAAGCTGGAACTTCCAGTTCCGCAGTTTAGGGTTTAGGGTTCCAGGTTTTGGGGTTGAGGGCTTAGGGTTTAGGGTTCGGGGGTTAGGGTTTATAGGGTTTAGATGTCTTCCAGGGACTTGTGCGAGCATGACTTACTGGGGGTTAGTACTGAATCAGGGAACGGTTATCTATGGGAACTCTATCAGGATTATGTTCCGTTATTCCCTACTAAGCACCGGTAAGGAGATTTGGGAAGGAGAAGTATTTCAGATTGCTTGAGCCTACATGCCTGATATGTCGAAGGTAAGTTCCTATGGACTCTGAAAAAACAAATCTTCGCCAATAGGAACACATTCATGGGGCTGCTGTTAAGGAACCTTTACTACTAGAGAGGAACCCTAAATTTCCTGTATACTCATAGTATGGAAACTTGATTTAAGCTCCTCAACCAATTGGCCCTAAACCCTTAGCCCTAAACCGCCTGGAGGCGGTAGCGGGATGGTCTGTTCGCAACTTGAGCTCGTGGCGCTCGCGCGCCCTCAGCATCGACCCATCTTGTCGCCCGTGCTCGAACCATATTAGAAATAAGAACTAGGTTCCCCCCTAAAACCCTTTCAAAAACATTAATATATAGGGTCCCCTATGAAAGCCATCAGGGAAGATATTAAATATCCCAGGCGCTTGCCCAGAGAATAACATCAACGAGAGTAAGCACCCTTCTGCCAGAGCGTCCTAGGACAGAAAAGCTTGATCCTGACAGTAACCTGTCCAGTACTCATGGATGAATGTTTAGTGTTTAGGGTAAGGGTAGTCATGGGGATATCCGCCTTCATCAATCAACAGCCAGTAGGCCGTGGGGCAGGGTACCAGCAATGCTAGACGACCATCATTAACAGGTTGGCCTGGGCGCTCGTCTCAGTCGTCCTCGCGCCGGTCGCGATGACTCTTATCCTGTCATGCTGAGTTCATTGCAAGTCTAGAGGCTAGTAGGCAAATTAGGCAAGCATAACCCTGAACCCTAAAAAATAAAGCCTCAACCCTAAACCGCGTCAACCCTAAACCCCAAAGCTTAAGTGGGGTCGCGTTTTACCCTCGTTATTCTCGCTTGCAAAGCTGCAGAAGGCTGATGCGGTATCGACTGAAATTAGCTTTGAAGTGCTTATCGGTGCTTAAGAGGAGTCCCCAAACCCTCAACCCTGGGGCGACGCCTTCTGACTCAAGATTGCTATTAATTAGAATTGTAATTACTACAACTGCTATTGTTTGCTACTATGAATACTATACTGAGTTTTGCTATCATCCTTTACAGTACTACTCTACTCTGTATACTCCATAGAGAAAGCTAAATTCACTTCGCCATTCTTGAACGAGCACCTTTACGCGCAGTGGCAATAAGTACGTGGCTGTGAGCGATTGGAGGCTGGTGATGGCTAGAAGATTTGCAAACTGTGGCGGCCTTGTTCCAAGTATGTACACTGATGTCATTCCAGAACAGTCATCCATGTTCAAATTGGGAATACTAAAAGTTGCAGCTACCTATAATTGTTCTGTCTGCCGCGCCTCTTTCCACAGGCAAAACCAAGTCATAATGCAACTGGGATGGTCAAGCCACGTCGCGGCCCTGGTAGCTCTGCGCCCTCGACCGCTTCTGATGCAGAGCGGGGTTGTAATCAGAGATTCCGGCACAGGCAGTCATTCCGCGTCTCGCCGTTCAGGTCAAATGACTATATGATATAGCATATATCCGATTCCTCGTCCATGGGCTGAATGCTCCAAACCCTGCTGTATGATCCGGGTGGTACTTTCAAGGCCCCCCCAAATTCTACATCTAAAGCAACCGAAATTCAGAGGTGTCTCCGAGTGCCACCAAGTGATACTTGTTGGTGCATGGGATAAAAAGTGGATCTAATGTTGAGATCTTCCCAAGGGTCTGGGTAGCCATGGAAGCACGTACCGACTATGACTAGGTTTTTAAAGCAGGGGCATCTCAAGCATAACCCCCATGAGTACCCTGAGATGTAAGAGGTTTCACAAACTTTGGGGTGCCATTTTAGGGTCCCAATAGTCAGGAATAAATATTGGGATCTATACTGCATGCATGGGGTCCCCTATTTATGGGAACTACCATGTCCGCAATGGACAAGGTCAGATTTGCTGCCAACCATGCCACAATGCTTGCCTTAGAGAGACATTGCTGCATTCCCTTGGCAGGAATCGCAACACACCCAGAAAGAACCTGAGAGGGTAGAGGAACAAATGTGAACTCCTGTCTGAGCACGGCAGAAAGAGCATATCACGCTCGTTGTTGCGACTCTGACCGTCTGCAAACTGTAAAGCAAATGTCAACCAACGCTCTTGGCAGGGGGTTACAAGGGGATCAGAAGATTCCGGGAGGGTGTGTCCCTTTCAGATACCTCCAGCGATCTGCGTAAATGCTAATCATCCGTCCAATATCTGGCCTTCCATTCCCCTGTGCCATCCCTCTGCATTTCTAGGCGGGGTTGCTGTTGAGGAACTCATTCTAAGTTACCATATTATGGGCATACAGTACAAAATGAGGTTTCCTTATGATAGTAACTTAAATTAAGTTCCTCAACGGCAACAGAGTAGATGCCGATGTATTCCCATGTCGAGCCTTGGCAAGAAGACTGGCAATGGAAGCCACAGCCAGGCCGCCCATGATGGTCAGCGCCGCGATTCCTAGCACCTGCGACAACTCTGCACCCTGCGTCTTCAGTCGTTCAGCGGGGCTTAGTGGGCCCATGGTCGCCAAACAATCGATGTATGAGAGATTTTTCTTCACTGTCTATACAAGCAGCTGTAAGGCCGTGATGTACCCTTGTTTCTTGCTGTCGGATATCAATCGGGCGTCAATGAACCAGGCGTGTTAATTAAGACTCAGTTAGGGCATGTGAGGTTTAGCCGACTTCTGGATTAGAGATGTACGGTGGCGTTTTTCAACGTAGGATACATTGAATTGCGCACGGGTTCTCAGATTGTTCAGGGAAGTTCCTCCCCGGGGCCCTTGACCCTAAACCCTAAAACCCTAAACCCTAAACCTGGGGCTTGTTTTTGGGACCACCCATGAAGGTCTTCACCTCGCCAAAGAATATCAGAGCAATAAGAAGGTGAGCGCAATAGGGTTTAGGGTTTAGGGTTTAAGGTTTTGGGTTTAAGGTTTAGGGTTTAAGGTTTTGGGTTTAAGGTTTGGGGTTTAAGGTTTTGCTGGCAAAAGAAAGGCAAACTAAACACAAAAGATGCTACAGGCAACCAGGAAATGACCAGACATGTGTAACCTGATAAGTGCAACTCTTTATTTCATGCAAGAGATAGCATGTCTGATTTCATGTGTTTACCTATCCACAGTCTTGATTACGTGCACGGAGCCCTAGTATACCTATTGCACGAATGATGTCTTGAAGGCTCTGCTGCGCCGGCGCTGGGGCCCAACAAAACGCTGGAAACAACAAATGTTGTGGGTAGCCTAGGTGGGCGCAACCCTAAACCCTAAACCCTGATCCTTAAAGTTTCAACTCTACGCCATTTTGACTGACATGCAATATCATTGGCCGTGCCGGACCCTACAAACTGAAAGAAGCCTTGTGAATCCGGTCCAAGCAACCGATTAACATATATTCTCGGGCCGTAAACACTAATGTAGAAACCCACTTCACTTGAGCCCAAATTACATCGCATTGAGATACGATCACAAATCCTGTATGACCCTAAGCACCTTATACCTTGGGAATTATAGTATTATAGTACACTAGGGTCATGCAGGATTTTTAGTATCAACAGTACTTTGACTCTGAGGGATGTCTCTGATGATGGCTAAGGCTTACTGGGGGTTAGTAGGGAAGAGGAGAATATGTTATTATATAGGCATCATGTAGGGATTCTATCCTCTTATTCCCTACTACCCTACTACCCTACGCCCCAAACACTAAACATTAAACCTTAAACCCTCATTCCCTACTACCCTGAACCTTTTGACTGCGGCTGAGGTGCTTTACACCAGTCCACATCTTGGAAATCATCCGTGCCGTCATCTTGGACTCGCTGCGCCATTTCTCGCAGGACCTGCAGACGGTGGATAGGGTTTGGGCTTTAGGGTCTAGGGTTTTAAGGTGGATACTCAAATCCTGCTCGACCTTTGGTGCCTTCTGCCTTGGGAATTATGGTACTGTAGTATACTAATGTCATGCAGGACAAGTCAGAACAACAGTACCAGTATAGTGTAAGTTGGCAGGCTACTACAAGCTTCCTGTGCATACCGTAGGAGCTTGTAATCATGTACAAGCGGGCCCTGGGGCGCATCATACTACAGTTATGAACTGTAAGCGAACAAATCTTCGCAAATACTCAGGCTTGCACATTATTTTCAACCTTGAGCCCCCCGTTGTATACACCGAAATACTCGCATCTTTACTACTTGAAATTATGGACCCCCCCTAATAAGCTATAGTCTAAACCCCTAGTCTCCCGCTTAATAACCCCTATAATACTCCCCTATATAAGCCCCCATATAAATCCCCATGGTACTTCTGTTTTAGGGATATTTAGGGGTGAGCTTGCAGCTTTAGGGCCTTCTTTGGCCTGGAGGTCGAAGCCTTGGCATGGCAGTTTGTAGGCTTTATGTACCTGGGGTGTTACTGGGGAATAAGGGAAAATGATCCCTATGTAAAGCCTGTATAGTATAGACCCTTACTTAGTCCCTACTGAGAGCCAGTAAGTTTGAATTAGAAAAAGCTTAGGGTCCCACTCCCTGCAGGGACTGCCTGCAGTTCGGCAAACCCCAAAAGGAGCCAGTTTCATCACTGTTGACGGACAAAACCAGGGAAACCTCAGGTATAATACAGTGTAGTGCTATGCAGGATATTGTCCACCCCTGGCTTCCGGGGAAAGATGCAAGTCCAACCTCCAACTCGCATCTTAACACTGCTGCTAAGCGTGCTTTTGGCGATGCAATGATTCACCCCTAGGAAATCTACAGGCCTAGGTAGGGATATTCGTCTTCCTACCTGAACAGCTCAGTTTCACTCCCTCGTCGAAAGAGAACAGCAAAACCCCCTGGAGCTTGCACATGACTCGGAAAAACTCTGCCCCAAGAACCACGATGTGCCTCTTTGAGTTCCTATGTTGTCAGAAACAGGGAGGGCTTCTTCGAAAGCGCGGGAGGGCTCCTGCAAAACTAGAACCATGTCCCTAAGCCCTATAAACCTTATCGGGTTGGCCTGCCGCTGGTCACGGCAGTCGGAGCGACCTGATGAAGATCCGTGTTGGTATCACCCCATGAGCTATAGTCTAAACTCCTTAAAGGGGAGTTATATGGGGTTTAAGGTCTAGGGGCTACGCCCTGATATAGGGAAAATACATAGGGGAGTATTAAATGCCCTATTCAGGGCGGGGATATAGGAGCTTAGGCTATAGCTCATATACTTGCCCAAAAGCGCTTAAGCTAAACTTGGGAACAGCTGCCCGCCACTCTTATGCGTACAGCTGTCGTGAATAATTCTGCTGAGTCCACTGGAAGTATCATCCAGCAATTGCTTGCTAGGTGTGCAGAAGATGCAACAATTTTAACCAGGACCGAAGCACATTACCAAATTGGCGTTGCAACCAAGTTTCCCTCAACCCTTAACAGGAGGGTTCAGGGTTCACCTGCATGGACACCCTGAAAGGCCTGGCTGACATTACTCCTTGACTCGAAGGTGGTCCAACTGAGCAGTTGGCTCCGGTAACTTGTTGACTCATAAGGCCCACGGATATGTTCCCTGACAGGCAGCATCCCTTTGCTAAGCGGATACGCCCAACTTCTATCCTAAGTAGCCATAGTTCATCGACATGGGACACCGCCGTTGACTAGGACCAAACAAATCATCAGCAGACCAATAGATAGGAATATCTATTTCAAATCCGCTTACAACCAACCCCCAAAAGCTAGGGACATCCTCCTGGAAGGCTTATTCCTACATTCTTGTTGTATTCCTAACAGGATGTCATATTCAACCGAAAAGCTCCGGTGAGCTTAGGCCAGGAAGCCCAGGAGTTCCATGTTGAGACACTTGCTTTGGAGATTGGGAGTTTAGCTTCGATTTGGGCTTGCTATAGGGTTCCATGTAGGGTGCGGGATTAGGGTTCGGGGTTTGGGGACTAGGGTTTATAAGATTTCAACACATTACCAGGCAACCGCACACTTGAGGTTTGTGTGCGCATGCTTCTTGCGTAGCTCTGAGGCTTGGCAATATTGTTAGCCAGCGAACTTGGAAGACCCACCCCCGGCAAAAAGTCTACAGACGTTTTGTAAACAGTTCTCGACCCACGGACCGAGCAGGAAAAGTGGTTGAACGAGCCTGTCTTAAGTACTAAAGAGTTGCTATTCAAGGACCGAAAAAGAGTTTAATGAAATCTATGTCTAATCGTGTTTCCTCAGGCAGCGAGAATTTCTCAACAACAAAAACAAATTAAACAAGCCGGAAGGCAGCAAATTCAGTGGCGCCTCTTTATAAAAAATCGCTTTACCCTAGAACTTGAGTGATCCTTGGGGGGGTCTAAGTTGGCTGGTGACTTGTTGGTGACTCAGACCCTCGCCATCATGTATATACTATGACTGCAAGCACGTCTGCGGGCAGGTACTTCACCATCATAAAGACTTGTTGCTATTTGTTTCATGCCTGTTGCAAGTACAAGTATAGTGACACAGCAATGTGACATTGTGTCAATCATTTGCGCTTAGTACCACCATGCCTCACAATACTATCGCTGGTTGCCTGGATGGCGCTCGGCATCGCGGAGGAACTCCTCAATTCGTCCTGGGATTGGCGAGGAGTGGTTAGAAGCCAACCACACTGCTCGGTTGCACTTGCACTTTCTCCTTTGCTACGTGTAACCCCTGAGGCGGAAACATGATGACACAAAGAAAAGTTGAAGGGTTAAATACGTACGTCCTGTCTGAGCAGAAGTGGAAATGCCGTTGGCTAGCCTGGGGAAGTCTCAAGATCCGTCGTTTCCCAGCCCCTCTCTATACTACCCCCTCGGTACCCCCGAAATTAAGGTTATTAAAGGGGAATTAAGCCTGATTAAGATTCATTAAGAGGGGACCTGAGGGGTATGGGAACCCATGATTGGAACATCGAAAAAAAAGAACCCGTACCCTCCAGACAGAAGGCTGTACATACATCATCTTCAGCCACGCTCAAATCAACCACGTACACGGTGACTACAGAACTTTCCCTAAGGATCCAAGTATACAACGAATGCCAACATTGGGCCCTCAAGTCTGTAAATGTTACCTACATTGGGCTAGTTAGATCCCTGGACCCTAACCCCAAACCCTAAGTGTTAAACCCTAACACCCTGAATCCCAAAACCCTAATCTCTAAACCCTAGTCCTTAAAACCTATAGTGCCTACATGGGGGGTGGCTCCCTAGAGCTTGAACTTCAAAATCGCTTCTCGCAGTGTTACAGGGACTGGATCAAAGCTTCACCCTGGCATTCGCCATCATTCATCCCCGTGCAAGATTTTTCTCCATATTCCTTCTTCGGGGTAGACCTCATTCTTGGGGGGATATCAGGTCAGGGAACCCGTCTTCAAAACAACATGATAATCCTTATGCATCTTGTCATCTGAAATCTTGTAGATTCTTGCCACGCAGACACGACGCCGCAGTTGAAGTGGGCAGCGGCACATAGGGCAGCTTGGCGTCTGCGGCAATATGACTTAACAAGGGGACTACAGATCCCTCTCCCTAAGACTAATGGTAAGGGTCCAGGTACCTTGAACGTGACACATGTCAAGCTTTCAGTAGCTGGAGAGGAACGGATTCGGGCCAAACGTATGCACCATGTAGATTCTTGGACATTTAGCGTAAAGACTCCCTTCCCATGGAACTCAATCATCGTGCGATTGCATTGCCTGAGGCATTTCTACTATTAGTTGGCCCTTTGGAGCAATTAAACAGATGAGCCATTGTCTAAACTCCTAGTATCCCCCTTAATAACCCCTATAGTAGTCCCCTATATTATACCCTATATAACCCCCTTTAAGGAGTTTAGACTATAGTTCATATGAGGATATGGGGTTCTCGCATTGTCAGTGGGGGATGAGAGGCAAGTCCGGCTCACAAGTCGGCAAGGGCGAGTCAGGAACAGGAAGGGGGCGAGTTCAGAGCGAACCCTAAACCATGAACTACAACCCTAAACCGTAAACCCTAAGCCGTATACTAACTCGCCCTGTCTGTTCCTGACTCAAATCTGACTTGCCCCGCAACTGTCCCGTTTCCGACTCACGGCCCTTGCGGCTGACTCAGCTTTTTAACCCTCTCATAGACCTGCAAATAACGCGCCATTAGGTGCTGGAGCATTAGCCAGCCCTTCGAACCCAAAGCGTTGTCATGGATCTCAGAATCCGCAGGGTCAAAGCATCCACAAAGCTAGCAAACGCAACACTGTTTCACTCTTAGAGACAGAAGAAGGAATCTCCCACATAACCCTCCACACAACACACCCCCAGAATCTGCACATATGCATACTCGCCACTCCCCACATAGCCCCTCCGACCTGAAACGCACCTGAAGTAATCTCTGCGGTTCGCGGCTTCAAAAGCTCCACAAGCACACACAGAGCTGATCACACTTTTATCATTTGAATCCTACTTCTTGGGGTAAGGCCTTTTGAAAAGTCCCTGGCATCTCAAGAACCCTCTGCTCGACGTGGATCGATGTGCTCCCGTGATCCCCTGACCCCCAAAGTAAGACGCCGCCTGTGGCCTGGATCCACCCCCGAAAAATTCCACTATAAGTCCTTTGAATACCCAACTTTGGAATTCCTCGTAAGTTGTACCCCTGTTCTTAAGGGTCCAACGTATGCAGCTGTTATAAACTGCCAAGAGCTTGAATAACAGTTACTACCCCATAAACCCTAAACCCTGATCCACATTAGCACAAGGATCCCAATATATATGATGACTGTATACCGGACGTCCAAGGCATACCCTAAACTGCTGAAACCCTTGACTTGCCAATTCCCCAAACTCCAGTCCTGTGCCCGAACCTGCTAAATTTGTGAAAGTAAAAAGGGTCAGTGATGTAATTAAGGTCTACCTAAACTTATGTAGACTCTAGACTTCCCAATTACCTTTCGAATTAACATGTGTGCACCAATGAAATTTGAAGAAAGCAGCTATCAGGGCATGCAGGATATGGTGGATTGTACCCACAGTTGGTACCCGAAAATTGGGGCCACCTTCTGCACCACAAATGCTATAAGTACTATAATCATGAATTCTCAGCGGAGAAGGGGGCTTCAACGCTGCGCGGCAGCCACGCAGCTGCGACTTGACAGTGACGATTCAAGTGGCGGGGCGTGCCTGCAGCCATGTACCTGTTTGTCATGCCGGAAGACAATGTCGAGACGAAGTTGCAACGCAACTCCAAGAAACAGGCCAAGCAAGTGGAACGGCCGAAGAATGTCCGGAGTGGTTGCTAGTCTCGAGGTCAAGCAAGGATTGCCAGCCTTGCGGCCCCTTGTGTTGCGGGCACGGCTCGAAGGGCGGGCCGACAGACAATGCGAATCTCAGACATACTTGGACTAACATCCACTGGGGAGTGTGCTATGTGCCGTAACTGTCTGGTGAAAGTCTGCCTGATGATGGAGGCCTGTGCTAATGCAAGCTTTAGCATGGCAAGTCCATATAGCCCAGTGGATTGCAAACATGCCTTCCAAGGGTTAATGTGTGGGTGAACGGGCACCAGTCAACAGCATAGAGTCGGCTTGGGTCTGGGGAATGCCGTATGTGCAGCACTCATTCTCTCGCACACGGTGCTGCTCACATAGTTCTTAAGCCCAATAACACTGCCCAAGCAGTCGATTTCCTCCGCAATGGGTATGAGTCTGGAGTTGATCCCTGGTATGCGCAGGTGCAACTTTCCCTCCTTTCTGAAGGTGTTGTTGCGATTAGCAGTTTCAGCACGGGGCCCCTGAAGTTAAAAGATAACTTGCGACTTTCCCGGGAAAAGTTCCATACCCATCTGTTCAAGAAGATCTAATACGAACCCAATATTATCCAGCACCACTTGCAACTCATCAACTGAGCAAACCGTGGCTTTGAACAGCTGGTCATCCGCATACCAGCTAAGATACTTGAGGAGTCGAACCTGTCCATAAGCACATATGGCAACAACACTTTCCCTGTCTCTGTCCGCGAAACTGGCATGGTAGATTCTGGTAAATGATGTGTTCATGCCACTGCTGGATAAGTGCTTGGATTTTGTCTGGGATTGAAATGCGTTGTAGGGTAGCTGTCATTTCGGCATGCGTGAACTTGAAGGCAGGGTAGGGTAGGGTGGGGTGGGTTTGGGCAGGGTAGGGTATAGGGGAAGGTAGGAGGGGACGGTAGGGTAGGCACGGTGGGGTACGGGCAGGGTAAGGTAGGGTGGGGTTGCAAGGGTGGGATGGGTGGGTCTTTTTCAGAAGTGTCGGCGGCACGGAGCCGCGGCTCCCGTGAGAGAGCGTGCCTGCTTAAAACACCAATGTCTTTTGACAGGGAGCGTGGAGAAGATGCTTTGTACGCCAGGGTCAAGCAAGAGACGCTCTTCCTCATGCTATCTGCCAAGAAGCCCTCCCGTTTTCGCCCTAAGCCACGCTTCTCCAAAAAATGGGCCGCGCAGCCCGCAGAGAGGAAATCCTCATTTCCTGAAATCCCAACGTACTAGGATCCTCTTCTACCCAGGAAAAAGAGAGATGCCTTTTTTGTATACCGGAGTTTAAAGGGAACCTAAGACCCCCAAAAGGGAAAAACGGGGGCCTACGTGCCTAGACACCAAAACCCTAGAAGCTAAACTCTAAACCCTAAATCCTAATTCCTAAACCCTAACTCCTAAATCCTAAACCCTAAACCCTAAATGCCAGACCGGGAGTGAGGTACCGAGCCTGATTCTGATCTCGGCATCGATTGACCCATTCTCCCAAGCAGTGAGCATGGCCATAATGAAATCCTACCAAGGGTCTACCGGGGTTCAGGGGTTTAGGGTTTGGGGGTTTTAGAGATTAGCGCTTTAGGGATGTAGGGGCTTCGGGTTCAGGGTCGATGCCTAGACATGGGAGCTTCGAACAAAAAAACTAGGGGCCCAATTTTGGTGAGTGTCTGGTATGACGAGGAATGTAGTTTAGTGGGGTCTAAATGGGGGCCCGCTGTCTATGGAAACCTC
>CAJNIZ010005767.1:0-18776 GCA_905231905.1 Symbiodinium pilosum | reverse complement strand
ACGCTCACGGAAGAGAGGCTGAAACTAAACACCTCATTGGCACACGTATCGTGCTTCCTCCTCCTCCAAAGGCTGCTAACGTCTTGGGGGCATCTTGAGAACGGCACAGGCTGTCCACCAATCAGACACCGCAGAGCACCTGCAACTCGGAGAGCGCAGGCAATGTAAGCTGCTTTAAGGGGTGGAGGAGCAGCTCCTAGCGTAAGGCAGCCCACGCAGCATGTGCTATAGACTCTCTGGATTTTGTGGTAAACGAGGAAAAAGAGGGCCGGATGATTTGGTCAGGCTTCAAACTCGTCGGAGCATCGCCTGCCAAGGCAAAGGCCCAGGCCCCTTGCGCTCTTTTCTGAGTTTTGGAACAGCCCAGGCTGTAGCTGCTGACCGCGTGTCGGAGCTGCTGGGCCCTTAGACACGCGGGCAACTTGTGACGAAAGGTATCAAAGTAGCAACTTGCCCGAAGGGAGAGCCAAGTCGTTGAGCTGGAGGGCGAACTCGCAAAAGCGCGAAGGCAGATGTTCGAAGACCGGACGGTGTCGGAACTTCTCATTTTCTTGTGATTGACAGAGGCTCCTGCAGCGCTGGCAGGAGGAGAGGGAGCAATCCTGGTCGGCCTGTGTATGTCTTTAACTTGCCAAGATGAAGCCCAGCAGCTCAACACAGCTCTCAAGGTCAAGCATCGTGAACAGCTTCATGTGTGCCACCAACAGATAGCAGATGACATGCCACGGGCTGAGAAAAGACTGCCGATCACTGAACACAGGTACTTCATGTATGCTCTGGTGCTTGAGCACAGGTCAGCGCAAAGAAATCCAGGCGTCTGTGGCAAGGCATCAAATGGCCAGCAGTTCAGTTCCTGCAAACGAGTCTCCACTCCTCCTTCCCCTGGAAGCAGGCTCTTGGTCTGCAGCTGAACAATCTGATTGCATCTGATTGCAGGACGCGCGTTCTGCTTCGATGATCCTGTAGATACTACTCATGAAGTGTGAGCGGCCTACTTTGTCAATAGTTCTGGAATTCATGCTTTATGCGTTATTCGCAAGCTCAGAAAGAACTGGCAGCTTACATTTACATGAATTTAGTCTCCTGCACGTCGCCAAAGGCGCAGGTCAGGTCAGCTTTCGAAGAAATGACTGTGCCTCTTCAGATTCGGCGCTCTGTCAACACCCAAGCGCTCTTTACTGTACACGACTCTTGCCAGGTATTTGAAAGGTTTCCTGCAGGTCAGCTGGGTGTGTGGCTCATCATTCTGCCGGAGCCAAGAAGTAGCCCTGGAAGTTCAGAAGCCTGGTCGACGATCAGGTGTTTGCGCCCTGGACATTCTGGCTGTCCGGCCTGCTGTGCTTCACGCTCTGGCAACCACCTCAGCACCATTTTCGCGTCTCATGAAAGAAAACTGGTCTCCAACGCGCAGTTGTCTTGGTACCTCAGGCAAAGCTTTTTGCCCGTGAAGCCCTCCACCGTGCCATTGGACGTGCCGCGGTATTGGAGACATCAGGATGCTCCCGAAGCGGAGGGCATGTGGGCTCCAAGAAGTTTTTTCCTTGCGGCAGGAGTTGCACTCCGATACCGAATCGCTATTGCCCCCGTGACCTGGACAGCGTTATCTGTTAGCAGCTACCGTGGCATCCTCATGTCTCTCGGGTGACCCGAAGCCCTCAGCGATTCTGCTGCTGGCAGGAAAGCACATAGGGACAAAGTCTTGGATCACTGTGTCACTCAGATCCGTCTCACTTCTTTAAGGTCTGGCAGAGGCTGTGAAACAACCGCAGCCATCGACGACAGATTGGAAGCCAGCAGAAGCCGTGTGATTTAATTACATCAACCGACGTCAAACCTAGCTTCTGATAGCAAAGAAGGGCTATTTCCAGCTGTTTGCTCTCTCTGGACAAAGCCCTTTTACCTAAGCTCCCGCGAACATGTTTAGGCGAAAGTGACCCCAAAAGGTAAACCGCTGGTTTGTTGATCGTAAGAAAACTCGCTCAGGATTGACAGAGTGGCTGAGGGCAGGCTTCGCAAAAGTTCTTGAGGCCCCAAATCCTTTCAACATCTGCGTGGCAAAAGACAATGGTTGGTGCAAGATTAGTAGAGAATCCGACGGCAGTCCACGACCTTAAGTCGTTTGCGTGGGAGGGTCAGAGGCAAGGGCAAGAGAGCTTTGTTTCTAAAAAAGATGGGTGGTCTTGCCCCATCTCTGCACTGGGCTACGACGAGCGCATTCCAGGCAGACGGCGCGTATCCTGTATCATTAACACTCCTCCCTCCATCCGCGCCCCCCATAAACCCTCCCACTCCCCGCCGTTCCGCCACAACAAAGTGGCAAAAAAACACCGTTTGTGAAGCAGCAGTCCATCACGGAATGAGGCGTGAACTTGAAGGGGTTTTGGTGTTGCAAAGTTCTCCGAAGTGAGGCGCACTTGCGTTGATTCCTGCTTTGTTTCCAGGGCTCGGCAAGTCTATCATGGCTAGGTCACATATCTGTGGAAGCGTGCGCCCGCGCTTGCCAAAAGGCGCCACAAATCTAGAGGCGTGCGGTGCAACAGTCAGCACAAGCCCTGGAAATCCTAGACCAGAGGTCTCGAGAAAGCGAACTGGACACCGTCCCATGCCATTCTCTTTCCGCTGCCTTTTGAATTGGCGGAGCCTCCGTGAACGCCCAGAGGCCGGCTGCCTTGTTTGATAGCATGCAGAAAACATCTCTTGCACACGGTGCTAAGCTAGTCATCTCCGTGTGCACATCTTCGCTCGTGCGCGCTCCAAACGCTGGAAGCCATCCCACACTAATGTTATCCCCCGTTCATCCTTGCTATTGGTGCTGTAGGGCGGGCTCAAAACGGGCACGTTCCAGAGACGGGGCAGAGGCCACGGAGGCAGCTGCCCAGGTCACTGCCTGAGCTGTCGCTGACTTGTGAGAAGTTGGAAAATGAAGCGACCAAATCTTGCAGCGGCAGCCTGCAAGCTACGCCAGTTGCAGGTCCTGGTATGGGCAGCGGCGCCAGCAAGAGAGGTCATGTGATTCAGGCCGTTTTGTGATACAAAGTTGTGTGGGCTTCCAAATGAACTCTGGCGAGGTGAAAGCATCTTCCCCGGCTGAGCCTGCAGAGCCTCAGCAGGCTGACAAGCCAAAGGCCTGCGCCGTGTGCTGGGCGTTTTCGTGGTACGATCCCTGGAGCCAGGACCTGAAGCGCCCACCGAGACCCGAAAAGGGAAGACCAAAACCGAAGGAAAAACATGAAGCCGGCGACGGCGAAGTGTGCGAAGCCAAGGCCAGAAGCCGAATCCGACACGTTGGTACACTGGCTTTTTTTGGCCATTTTTTTGCCAGCAGATTTCTGATAGCAGAAGAGGCCCCAGGTCACATCAAAAAGAACGTGTAAGGATTGTGTTGTTGGTTGGAGCTTGTAGCTGAAAGCTGGAATGGCCTCAGGCAAGTGAGGGCTCGCCAAGCAAAAGGCAAGGGCTGGAGCTACGCCAAGAAGCCATGAGCCTAACAGCCTAAGTGTCGTGTGCTTTTATCGGATTCCATGGTGTCTCATCCTTTCTCAAGGTGTCGCACGTGGAGGAGGTGACACCGGTCGAGCAGGATCAGGAGGAGGCGCGTAGGCTTCCAAACTGTTTATGGAGTGCGTTGATCTTGGTCCTTGTCAAGGCTAGACCTGCTTCGCAAAGCGAGGCCCCGCAGGTCCAGACAAAGAAGGCAGAGGAGACCTCGGGGTTCTGAAGTGCAGTGCTCTGGCTAGTCCAGTGGAAGCTTTGAGTTGTAGGGCCGCCTTGCAGGCAGCAATCTAGCTGAACTACAAACTGCAAAGACCTCTGCGCCGCGACTTTTGGCTCAGCGGAGAGAGAAATCCACTCAGCCTGTGAAGATTGCACGCCATGCCACCAAAGGCGTCAATGTTTTGAGAATTCAACTGTTACCTGTGTGTGGCCGACGAAGCCAGGCAAAGCAGCAGGTGGAAGCTGTGTCCCTGGGGCCCCAGGTTCGAGAGGGCGAGGCTGGATGTTATGATGTTGCATGAGCGTGCATGAATCAGCATCGGCGTGGCCATGGGTCCTGAGATCGTGTTTGGCGTTGCGCACATCTACGCCTCCTTCAATGACACCTTTGTCCACGTGACAGACTTGTCTGGGCGTGAAACCATCATGCGTGTCACTGGCGGAATGAAGGTGAAGGCCCAGACTCTTTGAAACAAGTCCGGCGATTCAAATGCCTTGTCTTGTTGCACTTGACTAGATTGGAGAATACAAGGCCGACCGGGATGAGTCATCACCCTATGCGGCCATGTTGGCGGCCCAGGCCACGGATGAGTTGGGGACAGCGGATGTCAGATGGCATGAATGGTTCCCAGCTGCTTCAGGATGTGGCAGCCCGTTGCAAGGAGCTTGGCTGCGCGGCCTAACTTAGGAACTTGAAGGCTCCCAAATTTGCCCAACCTTGACGGCTGAATCAAGAAACAGCTCGTACAGTTCCCACACCTTCCACACGTGCGGCATCTGCTCCGAGGCATTGGCGCACTGCATATCAAGCTGCGAGCCACCGGAGGAACCAAGACTCGCACGTGCGTGGCCAAGTTGGAGAGCGAAGAAACGCTGAATCATGTTGAACATGTTGAAATCATTTGCAATCCATTTTTTGTGTTCGAAGGCCTGGACCTGGAGCGCAGAGTGCCCTCCGTGCCCTGGCGCGATCGGGCATGAAGATTGGCCGAATCGAGGTGGGCACAACAGACTGCGGGGAAGCTTTGGAATCTGTGGCCAAGCCAGCTGCAGGATGTAACGCCGATTCCAACAGACTGCACCCGCCGCAAGTGCGGACGCCGCGGACGACGTCTGTGAGTCTCAAGGGCTTGCAGCCTTTCCACCTCTGGCGCGTTCGGCCCTGGGCTTGAAACACGGTCGGGTAGAGGATGTGCGTGCGCCTTGAGATGCGGAGCCCTTAGAACGTCTCACGCACAAGCGGCAACCGGAACAGGCGAGTGGGAAAAGGGCCGGATGTGCCAGGAGAGTCTGCTATGGAGCGGTCAGTCAGCAGGTTGCTCTGGCATCGGATGCCTCTGTCAACCTGTGCTCTGTTGCCTGACGTGGGGCTGTTGCATTGCAAAGGAGGCCTTTGAGAGTGAACAAAACGAGCCGAAGCAGCTGACTCCCGAGGCCGAAGCTCGTTTACAGGATGTTTTTAGGAAGACTTTGCTTGTCGGAGCGGTCAGGAGCTCCCAGCTGCCTGCCGAAGTGGGGACGAAGAAGCAGTGAAGGCCTAAACCCAGCAGAGCATGCTTTTGAAGCTATTCCTCTTGCAGCCATGTAACGGTTTGGAGGCCTTCCTGCAGAAAGTGGGTCCCAGAGGGCTCAGCGACGGCAGCGAGGAGGTCGCTGAGCTCAGATGCCACCATCGACTCATCGACTGGAGGCTTGGCGGTGTTGGCTTCACACTGAAGTCACACCTGAGGCACTCTTCGACGTGTACGGAGAGTCGGTTCTGCACCACGCCATACATGGATCCCACATCGAGGTCGCATGTGAACCCAAACGATTAAGCACAGCTACGGCTATGCCAGGTGGCGCACTTGCTTCTGGATGTCGGTCTTGTACAGGCTTTGACGGATCTGTCTGATTTAATTACCTCCCATCGCTTGCACCGGAGGTTGACATTCCGAACGCGCGGAATGAGACTGCGCTTGCAGTTGCATGTCGCAAGGGAGACAGCTCCATGGCTTCTTTTCTGCTGAAGGCCATGGAAGCCGAAGACATGTCACGTCACATCACCTCTTTTTCCATCGAGTCTTTTTTTGACAGCCCGAGGCAGACGCCAACCCCAACTGTGCCGACTGCAATGGCCTCACGCCCTTCCTGGCCGCTGTCCTTGGCGGAGCCAGCAGCGATTTCCTGGAGATGCTTGCGGCGGCCGGGAGTAGCCAGAGACATGAAGAAGCTTCGAAGTGTTTCAAGGAGTTTACACCGCGAGGCCAAGGCTGACATCAGTGTCCTGGATGGCCGCGGGGTCGGAGCACTCCACTGCGCGGCGCGCACCTCGGACACGTCTCAGAGTTTGCCGTCTGACACTGCTTCAAAGTTCGAAGCTTCCAGCTTGAAAATTTCTGCACTTGCGCTCGCGCACCTATCAAGTGACATAACCTTCTCCGACACTCACTGACATTGAGCATGCAACTTGTAAGCCAGCCCATGCCAAGAGATGAACAATGAATAAGCTGTAGAAATGCAAAGCCCGACAGAACGTGGGCTTGGGAGCCTAGAAGTGCGACGCCTCCCACACCATGGCCGATGCGAGAGCTACTGCCTAAGACCCGGCACAGGATTGGCGCCCGTTGCAGCGCAGCTCTGCTTGGAGGCATCAATTCAGCGTGCTCCAACCATGCGCTTACGCCTGCAACCAAGCTGTGCGGTAGCTCTCTGCTTGAAGGCAGGTTGCATGTGCTGCCCGTTGTTTAATCAAGCTCGTTGCAAGGAGCAAGATCGTGGGGTGCTTAAGATCTCTTGGAGAGCAAATCTTGCATGGTGTTGTGCATGGCTGTAGGTCTTGCTTGTTTCATGCCGGTGACGGGCTGCTGGGGAGGTCCTGCATCGAGGTGGATTTCTACGATGACTTTGCAATAGGATGGAATGAGCTTTTCGAACCGGCGCGAGGCCATGCAAGTTTGTTTTAAAGACGGTCGCACGCATGGGTCGCAATGCTAGAAGCAGGCCGGGCAATGCCGCGAGACTCACCTGAGCTGCCAGTCACTTGGTCAACTCGGTAGGCTGAAGACTATTTTTTGAATCTCAATGTCTCTTCAGGCCGGCACCTCCCATGGTAGCCCCTTTTCTGCAAAGTGAGCGGTTGAGGGTGGAGCCAGCAGTACGGGGAACTGCAGGCCAGGAGGAAGAAGCTACCTCCTCCGTATCTCCGCATGGGAGGAGGCAAGAAGTCACTCATTTGCAAGACGCGCTTGCATCGAAAATGCCTGCATGTGCTTTTTTTTTGTTCGTGTCAGTTGTTTGAAGCAGCTGAGGAATGCTATTGAGCATGGCATCAAGGAGGGGAGGGAACTTGGTAGTACGAGCACGCAACTGTTGCCTGCGGGCCTTAAGCAGGCTGCTTTAAATCGGAAGGAGAGTTTTGCACAGAACATAGTTGAGTAAAGTCGCAGAGCGGGGCACACTTGACAGACCTGTTTCACTGCATGCTTTCTTCCACGAAAAAGTGCCTGTTCTTGGCTGACCCCAGGAAATTTTCCGGAGCCGCTTATGCTCACAGCGGCTTCAAGCCTTACGTCTGAAACTGGGATGATGCGCTTGGCCTTGCTAAGACGCCCGTTAGGGCGGCTTTGTCAGACAAGATGGGTTGGCACACAGACGCCTATTTGGCGAGATCGACAGGAAGCTCTTGCGAAGTTTGCTGCAGCCAGGAGGAGTATGCAAAGACCTCAAAGCAAGGCAAGTAGATGCAACTTGAGAGACCCTGCTCCAGCCTTGTCGGTTGAAGAGCGTGAGGCACTATCAGAAGCACGGAGCAGTCCGCGCGAGCTCGTTGCTTTGGCCTTCCTGGCAGCAGAGCAAGGCCAGGAGTTTGATTGTGCGCGGCACGTGTGGTCTCTGAAGACCCTGCCTCGAAGTCCTGAAGTACGCGCAGCTGTCGATTCGGTTCAGGATGATCTCCGAACAACTTTGCTGCAGAAAGTTGCATCAAAAGGACTCGAACGGCCGCTCTCCTACTTGTTAGAAATGAAGGCCAATGTGATGCAAAAAGATGCAGAGGGCCGCACCGCTCTTCACATGGCGGCGAACCAGCACAAGGAGGATGTGGCGAAGCTGCTTCTATCCCGTGGTCGCGCCCATGTAAATGCCAGGGACAAGAATGGCAGGACGCCCCTCCATGTGGCTGCAGAAGGTCAACACGTTCAAGTTGCCAAGGTACTGCTCCGATTCGGTGCAGATGCTCGTGTTGTGGAACCTAAGGAGCAGGAGCAGGAGCTGCGAGAATACGTGGCAAAACATGTGGAGCGGACCCAGCACCGGGCAAAGCGAGCCGGAAAGATCAACTGGAACCGTCGCGTCAAAGCCCTAGGCACCTTTCTTCCAGCGCACGTCGTCGCGCCAAAGTTGGTGCTTACACCAGTTGGTTATTGCCCTGTGGAAGAAGACGGGAAGGAGGTCCAGTTAAAACGAGGTATCCGTTACGCCAAGAAGCGCCGTGGACCGTCTGAGCCACGTGGGCGCGTAAACTGGTATGCGCCAAGGGGCTAGGCCGGGCTAGGTCAAAGCTGCACAGTTGAAGCTGTGTCGGAGGGATCTCAAAGGGTTCCCTCAGCAGAGCACATGATTCGTCCTAGTTTCACATTTGACATGACGATGGAACAGCAGGCATGAGAACAGTGTGTTGCTGCACCGTTTGCGGGAGCACCCGCAGTCTAGACATTTGTTTCGTTGGCAGTTGGAGGGAATCTCGAGAAAGCTAGTGAAAGCTCCTCGTCTGAGAGGAACGCCTCCGCTTCTGCCCGATAAATCAGATCCGGAAGCCGGCCGAGGTCCCGCCTCCGAGGGGGATGGGGTAGTGGAGCAGAAAGCTGCAACAGCAACGACAGCTGATCTGACCTCTGAATGAGCTCAGATCATCGACTTGGAGCTTGATCAGCTTCGGAGTCAGCTTGGGGCAGAGCATGGATGCAGGCGGAGGGAGGCCTGATCCTCAGGAGCCTCGAAAGCAAACTGCTTTCTGCTGATTCAAATTCCTGTCAGATGCGGCATTTGCGCCGTTTGCGGCGCCGCTGCCGGCTGCAACCTCATGAGGCCTGTCGTCCAAATGGGTCGGCGGCTTCTTTATTCAGATGCGCTCGCTGCTGCCAGGACTTAGATGAAATCGAGGACGGCAGAATCGATAGAGACAGGTGCAAGGCTAGGCGGTCTCTGCTATCTTGAAGGAACGCTTCCTGGGCCCGGATGGCAAGCTGAAACCTCTGTTTGATGGCCAAAAGCACTCAGCAAGGCCAGGCATTAGCATGTGCTGCATTCGAGTGACCCACAGCTGGTGGTTTAGAGAGGACACCCCGACGCCCGGATCGTCCCAACATCCTCAAATCATGATCTCCAAGGAGAAGCAGCTCTGAGTTTGCGTATGTGTCAGCGCTGGATTTCATTATGCTTCTAGCTTTTTCAGGGAAGTCACGCCTTGGACCATGTCTTGTTGCTTCCTGCACCCGCGAAAACCTGGTGCGCAGATCTCGTCTCACATCGATGTATCACGTGAGTTTGCTGAAGCATGAGTAGACTCAGTTGGAGGGTTGCTTCTGTGCAGAAGACAAGCAATGCTTCTTCTTGGCGTCAAAACTTGCCCCCTGAGTCGCCGACAGTTGGCTGCCTTCATTTGTCACAAGTTTTTTGTGCTATAGGCCCTGAGCGGCAATTTGCAGCTCATGCCACCTGACCGCAAGTCCAGCGTTTTTTGGATGCTTCTGGATTCTGGATGCCCCCAGGCAATGGCTGACTAGCCACAGGGTGGAGCTGGACTTGCAGACGGAGCACGGCACTTCCGCTCTCAGTGCGCCGGGATTAGGGTGTTTGGACGCGCGAGGTCCTCTGGGATGGTACCGCTGCCTTTTGCTTGCATCCCTGTGCAGTGCTGGCCTCCAAACGGGGCCTGGCGGATGGAGTGCCCAGCACCCAGGGACGAAGTAATTCCTTTAGTCTTTATTTTGCACTCAGCTTCGGAACCTGAGGGCCTTGCTGCTCGCCGCGGGGGCCAACCCCAACCTATCGGACAAGGCTTGACGACAGCAACAGCCAAAGTGGAGCCATCAACGCATTTCGTTTTGCTGCAAGCTCAGGCCGGCTGCAGCGCCCTGATGCAGGCTGTAGCGCGACCAGAGGCACACGAGCTAAGAGTAACGTCGCCCTTGTGCGATGGTGACTGGAAACCCTTTCACTGCAAGTGTGGCACATAACAATGCACTTGCACAGCCTCCGTTGAAGAGTCGAAATGAAGACGAAAGAAGATGTCTTCAAACAGAAGGTCAAGGGCTATGCAGCCCTATGCTGGGGTTACATTGCTATAGTATTCTCCTGACACTTGCGAGCAAACGAAGAGGCAAATGGATTCAATTTGTGCTTCAAGCCCTCAAAATCGGACTGGGCGTGGGTGGTCTTTCAGTTGCGGAACGGCTCTTCCAGAACGATTTCGTGCAGGTAGCTAGACTGCTCCTGGAGGGCGGCGCTTCAGTTCCGGACTTGGGAGATTTGTGCAGTTGCCGGGAATTGCCTTCGAGGGTTGCTTGGGGGCGTTGGAGGTGATATAAAAAGGTCGAGGAGGGTTCTTGTTAAACTACGTTACGCTATCACGCTGCTTGGGTCCATGGCCGACGCAATAAGATGCCTCACCCTGACACAGTTCCGTGAGATGCCATCATTTTCCTTCATCCTCCACAATCAGGTGGACTTGGTTGACTCTGCCGGGCGGAACGCCCTCTTCCACGCCGTCATAAGCGGCGAGGCGAGGCCATGAGCTGCCAAACTCACTTACACATACACATGCTCATTGTCAGGCATCAGCTGTTGAGGCGATTCTGGTGCGGGAAGGCTGTGAGACTTGTGTTGAGCCTGAAGGCCGCCTGACGCCTTCAGACATCACGCAGGTCGCATCAACATCATGGATGAAGATGGGCGTTCGCCCCTCTATCAGGCCTTCAAAGCCTTCAACTCCCGTGACTTGTGCAAGCACCTAAGCACCTGAGCAGCCTGAGCAGACTAAACCTTGCGAGAGGCCTGCCTGATGGGCGCCACCCCGCTGGCAGAGCTGCTTCTTGCTGCGGACGCAGGCCTTCGGCGAAGCGAACCAAGCATGCTGCAGCAAGCATAGCAAGCTTCAGTGGAAGTTTCGCAACCTGGATAGATCCGAACCTCGCTGGGCGAGCGTCACCGGTACGCCCTGCCGCCGAGGAGGAAGCCTGAGCGCCATTTTGGAGCATGCAAAAGAACTCATTCGAAGTCCCTCCAAGAAGCTTCAGCTCACTGGATGCAGGAAAACGAGGACAACGCTGCGAGAGTCCTCTTGGAAGAGTCCCGCACGTGCCTGCAGGCAAGACGACAGCTATCATGTAGCTGCGCCACGGTCGGTTCACGCATATACTTGCTCGCACATGCATAGGTCTGCGCGATGCTTGCCCACAATGAGCTGATGCTGTGCTTGTTGGAGCCATTTCCTCAACAGAACACATGCATGTGCATGCGTAAGGCGTAAGCCTCGTTGCAGACTGCAGGCACAGTGCAGACATCAATGCGGCTCCTGGAAGTGGCTTTGCTGCAATACTTGCAGTTTGGAAAGAACTCTTCACGCTTTGAAGCGGAGGTCTGGGCTGGAGTGCCCTGCACTTGTGCTCGGCGGTAAGCAACCAGGAAGGCCAGGGAGGGAAGGTGCAAGGGAGAGGAGAGTGCTTTTGGTTGTACCAAAAGCGAATCACAGCAAGCAGGGGCAGCAGGGTTGTGGATTACAGAACTAGTTGTGCCTACCTGGAAAGAAGTTTTTGAAAGGCAGTGAATTCTGTTACTTGTAATGAATTCCACGAAGCCCAGCTGGTCGGACTAGGCATGTGGCCCTGGTGCTTAAGTTTAAGCAGTGAAGTGTATGGGCTCTAGTGTTTGTGGGTTGCCCAGGGTATTGGCGGAGCGGCCGGCAAGCATTTTGGTGACTGGGGGGCACGAAATCTAGCATGGAGGTAGGTGCTGACCAGCTTCCAGTGTCACCGGACGGAACCCGAAAGCGGAAGCGGGGATCCGGACAGGCAATGCAGCTATGTTTTGGGGGCCGTGAGGAGTGAAACTGTGTCTGTGAAACTGGCCGACTGAAGCTCTGCGCCTGGCACGGAGCTTTGCTTCGCCTGCTTCGCCTGCGCCTCCCTGAGCTTTGATACGCTTTGGTGCGCTTTGTTGGACGGGCTGGTGGATGTGTATGGCGACCACGCCGGGGCCTGCCCTGGTGGCAGTGACAGGGCCTGCGTCGCAATCGTAGTGGCGGCCCGCTGTTGCAGTCGGGCTGTCGTCTGAGGTCAAAAAGCCCTGCTTCCGGCAGGTCCCGCCGAGGTGAGCAGCTGCAAGCCAGCTGCGAGCCTGAAAGCTGAGCCGATGTCTGCCAAGCGCAGGACTGCAGGACCCGTCGCGCGGGACTTGGCAGCCAGAAGATGCCATGTCTGCAGCGGGGCTATGGCATGCTGTGGCCTCCTACCACTCTGCTGCCGCAGACGGTGCCCGACCCTGCCTGCATTGTGGCCGGCCTCCAGCCTCCTGTGGCAGAGCCTGGTAGGGGCGACCTGGGGCTACCACATTCTTCTGTTCTGTGTGTGCTCTTCCGGGACTGAGCCGGCCTGCTGCCGCCTCTCTTGTTGGGGTGGGTCGAGCTTGTCACACCCTTCCCACGGTTCCACTCCGACTGCATCGCACTGCAGAGCCAAGGCTTGGATTGCGCGTGGGAGCGGGGGGGCGGGTGGGCGCGTGCGGAGACCGGGCGGAGGTAGGGATCACAGCCCGCCGGAGCATTCGCCCGAATGATAAAGGTCACTGTTCAGAGGGCTGCACTCATCCGTCATTTCGGCACTTCTATCAATCCGCTCCATGCACGTACCCGACTCGGCACAAGTGGGTGGAGAGCGCCTCGTTCAAAGTAGAAAGCCGGGCTTTGGGCCTGGGGTCAAGTGAGTCTGAGAGACAGCGCTGTCTTGCATGAGAGCTTTGATGTCCGTCCTGTTCATGCTTCTTCCAGATCATGCTTCTTGAGCGAAATGAAGCACAACGTGATTGGCCAAACAATTTGAGAGATGTCTGCCAGGTACCTCCATCCTGCTGTCGCGTGGGGCCAATGCCGCGCTTGAGGACGTGGAGGGCAACACGGCAAAACGACTGGGCCTCGAGACAGTGGGTGCTCTACTGTTGCCACGGTGAGCAGTTTGCTGCGAATCATTTTATCAAATGAAAAGCACTGCTCAGCTCAGATCAGCGAATTGTGTCTGTTGGGGCTATCGGATGTCGGCTATTGTGTGCCGGTTGCGTTGAACGGCACAACTCGCCCGCAGCAGGTAAAGGCAGGTAAGGCTTTTTCCTCACTTTGAGGTTTCTGAAACAACCCAGCCATGCTTACACGTGGACTGCATGCGACAGTGTCCGGCAAAAAAGCATTGGAGGGATGTGCAACGAACAGAACTTCTCCGGGACAACAAAAACTCTGGTGGAGATCATGAATAATTTTGTGTTTTTGGCTTGGGTTTCCATCTCAAATCCGAGTAAGTGACATAACACTTTCGTCGTCGGGGCCTCTGGTCCTGTTGTGTGGTGTTGTTGTTTTGATGTTTTTGATGAGTGCCGTGATGGTCCCTACCATTCATCCCTATAGGAGTATTTGTACAATTCATTTGTAAATGATTCACACAGTGTCATCGTTTCATGAGCGCTACAGCGGTTACAGATTTGTTCCTTTAGTCACTATTCTCTTTGCTGCTGCGCATGTCATGGCTGCCACAGATAGCAGTATTAGGGGTTTCCACCCCAACACCCTCAAACCAAGCTCGGCCAAGCAAGGCCAAGGCCCCCTTCCTGAAATCATCCTTCTGGCGTCATTATCTGCTGTTTGCATTATTGCCACTGTGGCTCTTCGTCCCGCTATGAATCTTCTTTCTCCTCACATGGTCTGATTTGCTTATTTCATGTTGATGATGACCTTTGGGCAACATCTTTGCAGCTCTACAGCTTCCAAATAACTCCAAATGCAGTAAGTTTCAGTGTATGCAGGCTTGGAAGAACTCCAGCTGCTGAAGCTCGAAATATTGGCAAGCTTGAACGTGCTCCAGACGTTCCAGTTGGGGAAGTGCTGCGGGGCTGCATTTCTTCTGATCTTGATTTTCAGCCTTTGGGATAGTTTTGATCCTGCCGGTCTTTGGGCACCCCAAAGGGGGTTTGGGAAAGGGGGGCATTGAACAAACTGGAACTGGGATGCGCGCAAGGCTCTAGGGAAAACTGCCTTCTAGCGCCAGTGATCAAAGGGTTGCAGTGGTGAAGAAAGACAACACATCGGGCATTTCCTCCGCTTGCACGCTGAGCCCACTTCCGTTCATGACGACGATTTTGCTGCGCGATGCCGTTTCCGACCTGGAAGAATCATGTCTGCTGGCAGGATGCCATCCAGGCTACAGGCGATGCGTTGCTGCTCGCTCCCGCTTGCCATTATTGACAAAAGTTCACGCAAAACTGCGGCATGGAGCTATCGAGACATAATTAGTTCAGGCTTAGCCAAAGTCCGCTATACTGGTAGATTACATTAGATTACCTCGGTTCTGTCCTCAGTCATGATGCCTTCGAAGAATCGCAAAAGGCTGACTTTCTTGACATACAAGGATATGGAAGCATTCCGCTCCTGATTGTCCGAAAAATTCAGGTTTACAAAGCTCTCCTCGAACAAAATCCAATGTACAGTTTCAGCTGCTGCTAGATGTGCACGTTTGAACGCCGAAGTCTAGATGGTTTGCAGAATGATTCTTGCGACTCTTCATATCCCCCGTGCACTTTTTTTTTGTGTTTCGAATGCTCACGTCCTTCAATCAACTCAGGCAGAAAGTTTTTTGAATTTTGGAAGGGTCACTCTGAAGTAGCCGGACTTGCGCGAAATCTTTCCATTTAGCGTCCAGTGGTTTACCGGGCCATATTTGTCCACGCGCCTCAGGGCGTATGACTGACTGAGCCACTCCACAACATTTTCTGGGTTCATTTCTTTCTGAAATGGCTATATGCAGTCCAGTGCTGGTTGGGGCTGGCATTCCAGCTTCATGCTTCTGCCTTCTGTGGTACGGTAGGGCATTGTGTCAGGGATGCTCAGGATGGGCCAATGGGACGGACAGAAAAGTGCCAAGGGCGTGCAGCAGTGAGTTGCACATCGCGAGACCCCCCAGGCAAGCAGTGACGTTAGCTGGAATGATGTGCCAGGTGGCGTGCACGCAGGAAACAACCACAGCAGTCGCACTGCGACATCATTGCAAGAGTGAGTCTTACGTATGATGCAGAGGAGGCCGGCAGAGCTGCAGCCCACGAGAGCACCAGCGTGGCTACTGCCTGGAGAACAGCGCATCAAGTTCCGGTGAAGTGTGCTGTCAGAAGTTGACCAGGCTCTAGCAATGCATTCTGGTGAGCCTATCCTGCAACCAGGGTAGGTGAAGCCCTTTGAGCAAACCTGAGAAGCAAGGCATGCCTAGAAAGGCAGCATGATACACCTCCTCTGGACTTTTTTCTAAGTTTGCCCATGAGCCGCCCTGAGTCTGAAGCAATGCAGAACTTGGCGAAGTCTGATCCTACAGTTGCAATGACGTCTCAGAAGATATTGCGCGGCGCACTCATCCAGAGTTTGGCAGAAAAAACACCATCCTTCTGAGGGCTGGCGGAGCGTGCCGGCAACGATGCGCTTGTGGAGCTTCTTGGGGAGGCTCTCGATCTCAAGCCGCAGGATCCTGGCCCTGGCCTCAAATCCTCTCAGGGCCTCAAAAGGGAGTTCTCTGTCAGTGCGTAGCGATGCGTAGCGACATAACCATTCTCAAGGTGTGCTTCCCTCTCCAGCCCGGCGGAAGCAAATGAAGGCAGTCTTGTGGCATTCCATGTTTTCTTGGCTTTGCGCCCACTGCAGGGTCAGCTGCCGCCACTTGCCAACAGCGCGGCAGAGACAGAGGCCCTTGCCTTGCAAGCCAAGTCTGGAACGAGCAGCCCAGCCCACAGGCTCCCGAAGACCAGGAGCCCCTTGAGGCGTCAGTGCCCAAGAACCACACACAAAAGATCCCAGAACAGCCAAGACCTCATCCGGACTGAGGTTTAGAGAAGAGTGGGAACCCCGCGAAGCGACGGACTCGCTGCTTGACCGCGTCTTCGGCCCCATGGTGCGCCTCTCTTACTGCTGTCAAGCAGCTTTGCCCATTCGGCAAACATTGCTGGGCTGCCCCCAATCCTGCACGATATCTGTGATACTCATGGTGGCTTACGGTTATGAGATCTTGTCATTGTCGTCTTCTGAAAGCATTGCAGCGCTGTCCCATCACCCCAGCAGTAGATTGGGCCTTGAGGCGTTTATTACTGACTTCGAGTTGCTAAGATTACACCAATACGGCTGCATCTGCCAGCACATAGCTGCAATGCTGGATTCTGACTAAGACTGTTATACTGGTAGCATGTTCTGAAGATATCTTGCGTCTTTGCCACAGGTTCATGATGCCATGCTCTGCGAGCAATGGCGGGATAGACTGGAGGCAATGATTCCTGCGTTGATGATGCTGCTAGTGCTCTCCAAAATGTCGGCGAACGCCAGGCCCACATCTATGTCTGTCAAAACTTTGCTCAGGCAGCGTTTCATTTCAGCGAAGCGCAGGATGCGGTTGTGCGAAGACATCTTAATCCCTGAACAGTTGAACTCTGTTATAGGGCCGCATGGAGTACCTACTGCCTTGACAGCTCATGGAACAGGGTGAACCGGGCAGGTCAACGCTGCGGCTCCGGACTTGGTTCGAGCTGTTAGCCAGGCCAAGGGCCAAGGGCCAAGACGATGCAGATAAACGCCCTGTCTAAGCGCCTTCTCCAGGAAAGCATTTTTGAAAGTGTTTGAATCGTGGGCAGGCCACTGGCATGGCAGCCAGGGACAAGATGCCAAAGGCCATGTGAAGTTCTGAACATTTTTGGGGCCCCCTCTTTAGATGCCAGCAGTGAGGTGTTTCACGCAGCGCTCGGAAGCTTGGAAGAACTGCTATCCGATGCCCGCATCGATGATGTGAGCCCGGATCTCATGAAGTTACGGGCAGCAAGCATGCGCTTGGAAAGCATTTCAGACCTCAAGGCACAGAGGACTTTTCAGCCATGCTGCGGCCTGAAGAGGCAAACTTCAAGCCGCCTGAAGTGGCTAACGGACGGATGCGTTCGTTCTGCGTTCGTTCGCGGCTCATTTGCCAGGACAGCGATGGCCTGATAACAGTTCTGCTGGACAAGACGGATGTAGGCGGTGGCTCCAGCAAGGCCACTTCGCCTCAACAGGCTGGGATCACAAACACTTTCCGCCTTCGGAGCTCAGGTGCTGGGCTCAGCTCTTGTGTTTCTGCGCCCAGGCAGCTGCTACTGCCCTCTGTTCCTGCGTGCTTCATGGCCGTGCAGGGACCTCAGAATTTCATCATTCCTGGTAGTTTCTTCCTCTGCTGCAGGAGTACACCTGTCGTTCCATGCTTTCATTCCAGCAAACTATCGACGTGGAACCACGCAATTGCAAGCATGCGCGTCTTTTGCTGTTGATGAACTGAACTATATGATGTTTTGAATTCCTGCGAGCGGTCTTTTCTGATTGTTGCCCTCATTGCCACGGCTAAAAGGTAGGCACAAGGGCACGGGCAATACAGTCAGACGCAAGGGGAATAGGACTGGACTGGAGCAGGGTTACGACATGGTTGAGGTAAGGGCTGAAGGATCAAGACGTGCGAGGTAAGGGAAAGGGGACAGGTGCAAACTGCACAACTAACTGACAACGGATGTGTGAGGAAGTTGGAGGACAAGGGCAAGGTAAGCAAGAGCCGCGGTGAGCAGCCAAACGGCTAAGTGCCAGGGCTGTGTGGGCAGTGAGGTAAAGTGTCAGGATTGTGAGTCCGTAATTGCCAAAAGCCACACGTTTCTGCAGATGGGCATGAACGACCAGCAGTTTCTGTTTTGCGCGGCCACAGAGACAACAGAGTCTATCCATCTGTGCAGGGATGGGAAAACCGTGTCCCTTAGGGCACGTGGACTAAAAACCCACCCAAAAGAGAGGCCCCGGCAAATTAAAGCTTGGGCATGGCGGGCAAGGGCCAACTACCACAACCTGTGTAATATACACCCCTCTGTTGGAGTGCTTGAGAAGGGATGAATGTGTCCCAATTGCCACTAACCTCGCCCTACCCCCCTTCCCCCCCAGCTTGCACCCTACCCGTCTCTCTTTCCATCTTATCTCCACCCTTTCCTTCCTTACTTGACACTTATTCTTACGCATGATGAGCCCAGACTGTAGCGCACGATTCTGAGATGTTTTGAGACTTTTGCATTTGCATCCACGTGCTTCCAGCTGGCAAATAGGAGCTGCTGGAAGACACCATAGTCGGAGACAATCTCTTCTTGAGGACTTGATCGAACTTTAGGGACCGTGGTGTGAATGCATGGGAGCAGACATTGCAAGGCATCCAGACTCCATTTTGATTGACTGGCTTGTTTTATGTCCAGCCAAACCCATCAATCTACGAGGCTTCTTTTTGTTAGGATGTGGTGGCTGCTCTCAATTTCGCCTTTGCTGCCGAATGTGGGTTCTCCCGTGTCATTGTGTCGCTCACACAATCTTGCCAACTCCGCACCAGCTATAGGATGCTTGAGGTCCGTGCCAGCTAAACCAGGTATATGTATATGTATATATACATTTTGATCTGCATGTATGTATAATGATAGGGCTTTGGGTTTAGGGTTATATAGAGACATATACCTATGCAGATAGATACACATGTACGATACAAACATATATATATATATATGAGAGAGATACCTTTAGGGTCTATTTGCCGCTTTGGTTTCCTATATATATATTATATAAATAATTCAGATAATTTACATAATTTAAATGGAGGCTTGGATTTGAATTATTTGAATTATTTCCTGGGATTTAAATAATTTAAATAATTCAAATATTTTTTATAATTTAAATACGGGCCTCCATTTGAATTATTTACATTATTTAAATCCAGGAAATAATTCAAATAATTTAATTCCAGGCC
>CAJNIZ010005766.1:0-18407 GCA_905231905.1 Symbiodinium pilosum | reverse complement strand
AGTACCCAACCTAAACCCTAGTGTACGATTTAGGACTTGGGGCGTAGTGGTTTTAGGGTTCCGGGGCTGTATCTGGGCTTAATGAAGGGCTTGGGGGTTGCAGTTTGACGGTGTTTCAAAACCATGACATGGTGGTAAGGAGGGCTAGGAGTTTAGGGTTTTGTTTGGGAGGACTGCCCCGTTCATTTACAAATTTGCACTTGTACTTCAGAGGTGCTTCATGCTGCGTGGTATCCTTAGAGGGTGGTGCCCCCTGCTTTCATGAGTATAATTTCAAATCCCGTAACTATGACTTGAGTGGACTCACAACTACACTTATTTCCACCATAAGTTACTTCTGACCCTTTTGATAGCTTAGCAGCCCCGGGGGACCTGGGAAACAGCCGGCTAGGTAGTATACCTTTGAACGCACCATGCTATTCCAGTACGACCGCAGGTATTATCTAAGTATGGGCTCGACGATCAACTTGAGTTCATGAACCCCAGAACCTAATTTGGGTGGTACTTTGGGATAGCTACTCGTGATACTAAAATCCGGCATGACCTTAGTATACTGTAGACTAAAGTACCATGTTTCCCAAGTTATAAGATACCTAGGGTCATGAAGTATTTTTGTACCACAGAAACTGGCCTTGTTAATTGGTTGTTTTCCCAGTAAATCTGGGTGTCTTCACAGCACCACCCAATATTACAAGCCACTCGGGTGAAGGAGTGGGTCTTCCAGATATGTGAGCTTTTCAAACCATGTTAGGGCTTGGGTTTTGTCTTTAGGGAACCCTAAACCCCGAAGATTCTCTATTTTTTGTGATGCCTACGTAAGACTCGTACTCTCCTCCTGCAATTCCAATATATCCCTTGGGTCAGGCGGGTATCCCGACTCATAGAAACCCTCGTGTAAGCCGAATGGACCATTGCTCCTTGCAGTTCTTTGGAGAACTTACAACATGACTGCCTTGACCCCCGACCCCAAAGCTTTGTCAACTCGGATTTAGCCAGACCCCGCAGATACCCATAATAAAGGCTTTTAACCACAAAAATAATGGGTATATAGGTGACAGTTATAGACCCTTAAACCCTATAAACTTTAGGTTTTTGGGAGCTCTCGGTAGACCTTATAAGTCATACTGGCTTCGTATTTACATTCCCAGTTTCCAGTCAGATGCGAGCCCAAAACCTTTTCATCAAGGAATATATTTTAGGGCTTAGGGTTAAGGGTCGAGAGTTGAGGTTTCAGGATATACATTAGGGTTTCGGATTTAGGGTTTAGAAAGCTTGTTTACTATGACCTAGGGCAGAACCCTATAATCGTGCGCAGGTGAAAGCCTGCCACGCCCACTGCATTGCCAAGGGCGAAGAGGGTGATGAGGCTTGGGTTTTGGAGTTGGGGTTTAGGGTTTAGGGTTTGGGGCTTAGGCTTTGGTTCCAGGGTGTTTAGGGTGCTTGTTTGGGATTTAGGGTTGACGGCCTGGGGTTTCGGCTTTGGGGTTTACGGTTTAGAGCTTGCCCTAAGGGTCCAGGACCCAAATAATAGGGTTTTAGACCCACATACTATAATATTTATGGTATTTGGGCCCTTCAAACCCTATTATTTGGGTCCTTGGACCCTAAATCCTAAGCCCTAAATCCTAAGCCCTATTAATTAATTGGGTCCGTGGACCCTTAAGGTTGGGTTGCGTTCTCAAAAAAGTCCAAGTCTGCGCTTCTTGAAGCTGCGCCAGGGCGCATGTACACCAGGAACTGCTAATGTAGACCCCTGATTAATAAACCCTCTCCCCTTAATGGGGACTATAGTAGGGATCCTTATATGAAGGCCATTCAAAGGAGGGGGGTTATTAATCATGCGTCTACATTAGTAGTAGCCAAGGCACTTGCCAGCCATGCATTTTGAGCATTGTTCTGTCTGTGCCCAAATAGCTCAACATCCCTTAAGTCCGGGATATATCTACATATACATATATATATAGATATATCTCTATCGGTATAGTGTGTTTAAGAGCTTTGCGTGGGCTTCCGGTGCAGATTAGAACACGGAAGTCATTATGGTTTTGGCATGGATGCTCTGTGAACCGCATGCAATTGGAACGCGAACGTTATTATGGTTTGGACATGGATGCCGTTGGCATGCTTACGTAAGCATGTAGTAGGTCTAGGCAGTCTGAAAAAGCCAGGGCTCTTGAACGCACTATACCCATATACGGTAAAGCTCTTGAAGGGCTCTTAAACGCACCATACCTCTATATAACCCTAAACCCTAAACCCTATATATATATATATTAAGTCGGGCATGTCCCTTAAACCATGTTAGAGATATTCCGCAGCTCAGCACTGCTGCCCCGCAGGTCGCTTACATGCGCTCCTTCTACATCTAAAATGGCCAGCTCCACCGCAAAATCATACGTGGGGACCCAGAAAGTCCAATATCCCTTAATTAGGGAATATACCTTAATTTATAATAGGGATCACTAATATGATTTAAGGTATATTCCCTAATTAAGGGATCTTGGACTTTCTGGGGAGCTGCTGTGGAATCATGTGGCGCCAGGCACGAGTCTTCCTTTGATCTCTCCCTGCCATGGAGGAGACAGTCCCTAAGGGTCCAAGGACCCAAATAGTAGGGTTTTAGGGCCCAAATACCATTATTAGTATAGTATTTGGGCCCTAAAACCCTATGATTTGGGTCCTTGGACCCTTAGGGAGTGGATTCGTTGATATTCGATTCTCCCGATGTTGACGCGCGTGTCGTCGGTATGCCCTAAACCCTAAACCCTAAACCCTAAACCCTAAACCGAGGCGATGGTGCCGGGGGCGACGCCAACATAGGCGTTTTTGTCAATCCTCACCCTTCGGGTCCAAGGACCCAAATTTTAGTGTCTCTTTAAAGGGGTTATAGGGGGATCTATAGGGATATATGGGGACTATATAAGGGTCCAAGGAGCCATATAATGGGGTTTTAGGGTCCAAATACTACGATATTACTGGCATTTGGGCCTCAAAACCTCATTATTTGGGTCCTTGGACCCTTAGGGTCATACATCAGGCCATCACTAGGCTTCACTGGCTCTGGACCCAAGAGGTTTTGTCCAACTGGATCGAAACCATGCAATGCGCCACTGTCCTCGCGGGTCGCCCCGCTGTCGACATCATTGGTTACATTCCCTTGATTGATCCCTAAATCCTAGACGTTAATTCCTAAACGCTAAACCCTAATCCAGTGCTTCGGGGCAACTTGAATTCTAAACCTCGAATGCCAGAATCCCGAACCCAAACACCTAGAATCCCTAAACCCTAAACCCTGAAACCCTGAACTCTTACACAGAACCTCGCTAATCCAAGGAAGTTGCAGGTGGGTGGTTTTCCTGTTTTCCCCGCATAAGCTTTACATAGCCCTTGCATATTACTAGGCTACTCCGCACCAGACATTTTTCTTCATGACGCCTAAACCCTGAAACCCTTAACCCTACGCCCCTAAACCCTAAATCTCCAAACCATCAATCCCTAAATCTCGCAATGGGTCTAAATTCCCACCGGGGCCTGCCCAGGCAACACCCACCCTTCTCTAGGGTGCTTGGACCCAGAACTATACCCTAAACCCTAAACCCCTCAACTCACACCACTTCTTGGAGCTACCATGCAAGCCGAAACCCCAACGACCCAAGTACACAAATATTATCTACATTGGGCCCTGAAGTCTGTAAATATTACCTACATTGGATTATTTGAATCCCTACCCTAAACCCTAAACCCTATATTACCTACCTTGGGCTATTTGGATCGTTAGGGAAAGAGTTATGTAGAGCGTGAGCTGCACCTCCCAGTGTCGGTGCTGTGATACTGCTTGGTACCTTCTCCTTTTCCGTGGAGCATATACCCACTCCCTCCAATCCAAAGTGCTAACCACGGGCCCTAATTTGGCCCCCTACATGTGTCCTGGCTTTTTATGGGCCCTTCCCATACTTCCGACCTTACGTATAATATATTCCTTTATTCCCTACTAAGAACCATGCCCTAAACCCTAAACCCTGAACCCTGTATGTAAAGGAACCGGTTCCCGGATCGGGCGGCAAGATCATCGCCAAGATGCTGAATGCAGGGATCCGGCCGGGGCCTTGCTTCTAGGTTTGTTTTTGTTGTGAGTGCCTGGGGTTGAGGATTAAGGGTCTAGGTTTTAGGGTTTAGCATCTAGGGTATAGGCTTGAGAGCTTCGCGTGCAAGATTTAGGGTTGAGGGTTTGAGCCTTGGACGATTTCATGATGGTTCCCTTCACGGTAGCCCGGGCGACCTCACATCTTAATTGGCAAAACCCGGAGGTTACGGGGGCCCCCTTGTGGATCACGTTGGGCGCATTTGGAGACACTACTGCATGGGCAGAAACCTTAAATCCGAATGTAGTCCCATGATTGATAAACCCTCTCCATCTAAGGGCCTAGATATTAGGATGTAGGATGCCTTTTATACTCCCTATTAAGAGAAGGGGGTTTATTAATCAGGGGTCTGGGTTAAAGCCTACACCTTAAACCCTACACTCTACACCCTAAACCGTATAAAGCCTAACCCGTAATTCAGGCTTCTGTTGTGTCGTAGGGCCTGGGCTTTGCCGGGGGATTGTTTTTTTAGCATGTGGTTCAGGGTTCAGGGTTTGGGGCTTAAGTTGATATCTGGAGCAAGCCGTCTACATCAACCTATAGGAAGGGGTTTAAGCTTTGGAATCCATCAGTTTTCTTCGAGGCTCTTAGGTCACTTCAGGAACCCTTGATGCCAGGTAGATTTCATGATTTCTGTGTAACCCAAACGGTCCAAGTAGCCAAATCTCAAGTACCTAGAAGTTAGCCCTCATACAGCGCGCTGGGTGGAGAAAATCTTGCGAGATTTTCTCCATCCCTTGTAGGATGTAAGGTGCAGGCTTCTTGGGCGCTATACTATACCCTGGGGGTCCAAGCATACAAAGAATATCCGCAGTGGGCCTATAGGGCCCATACACATGTTAACTACATTGGGCTTTCTGGATCCCTGGGGTTCCGTGGACGAGAGGAAGTTTCTTCGGGTCGGTTTAGACCCTACAAACCCTAAACCCCAATCCAGGCATGATTTCAGCAAACCAATCATTGTTCCCGGATAATTTGTAGTTGCGACAGGTTGGCCTTGAGCTGCACAAAAGTTGGTTCGTGGGGACTGAAGGAACAGTAATTCCCCAAAGGGTCCACGTAGCTATATGCAATATAGTATCCTTGGGCCCCAAAGTAATGATATGGGAACCTCTTCGGCCCCGATACCTTCATCCTCTGAATATATATATATATACACACACACATATGCCCTTTGGGATTGTCGGGGCGTGGCAGCATAGACGTTTTCACGGCACGTTGCCATCAGGGAGTTCCGCAACGGATCCCTAAACCGGGGTTTTAAGGTTCAGCTAGGGTTTACGGTCAGAATCCCAACTGTTCGCCATAGGCTCGTCGGAATCCGCAATGATTGATGGTTTAAGGTTTAGGGCTATGTCTTCAGAGGTTGTGGCAAAACACAAGCTAACGATGGTTTGGAATCGAGCAATTGAGCTGCAAAAGATGCAGAAGGCATTCTACCGCAAAACAACTGCATGCAGGATTGGCAAGCTGGTGAGGACTCGAACCAAGATTGGCAAGGGTCCGACACTCAGCCTAAACCCTAATTCCTAAGTCCCAGACCCTAAAATCCTACATAACCCATTATAGCAGTTTCCATTTGCTTTTCGATTATCCCTAAGCCCTATACAGTCCCTATATAAACCCTATGTAAGTTATTATAGTAGTTTCCATTTTCTTTTCCGTTCTCCCCATATAACCCCAATATAACAGATACATACTGAGCACTGGGGAATTCTAGTATGTAGTGTTTTGGCTTTGGCCGCGTGAAGCCGAAAGACAAATACTCATGTGGTTTAGGGTTTAGGAATTAGGGTTTAGGGTTTAGGGATTAGGGTTTAGGGTTTAGGGTTTACCTTGACCCCAAAAGTATGTAGAATAATGGCCTTTATGGCTGTTATTATGGGTTTGGGGCTAAACCCTAAACCCTAAACCTTCAACCCTAAACCTTGGGGCTATCATTTTACATACTTTCGGGGTTTAGGTGGGAGCCGCTGAAAGCAACGACCCCTACGTAACCTTGAAGTGGGACCCACATCCTGCTTAGGGTTTAGGGTTTCGAATACCGGCCCCCAGGGCTTATTAAGCGGGATACTAGGAGTTTAGACAATACTTCATGTGTATAGGGCATATAAGGTGGAAAATGTTTACTGTTTAGGGGTTTAGGGTTGAGGGTATAAGGTGGATCAGGGCATCTACGGCTAGACCCTAAAGCCATCTAAAACCTTAAACCCGCTAGAATTATAACCTACCGATACGCTGCATGACTTCCCCCAACGGATAGATGTAGAACGGTTTCTACACGTGCTGCAAGCCCGATGGGGAATACCTCTTAAAGCTGACATAGGGGACTCATAAGTCTACAGTTATGAACAGATTCCACTCCTGAATCCCCAAACCCCGAAACCTTGAAACGTTAGATTAAAAACCCTACGCCAGGTTCAGAAACCCCCAACTGAGCCTGTCGGCCCTGAGACCCCTAAACCCCCAAAGCCAAACCCTAAACCCCTACATCCTTAACCCTAAACCCCTTAATCCCCAAAGCCTAAACCTAGAAACAATGAGCCCTAAGACCTGGAGCCCCAAACCCCACTGGTTTAGGGTTTGGGGAGGACCATGGGGCTTGCTAAGTGGCTTCACAAGGAGGACAACTGGGGTTATTGCGTGGCTTGCAGGGGTCTCGAAATATACTTGAAAAGTCCCCATGACCCACCAAGCAAAGTCCTCTACCCAACCCTCAACCCTCAACCCTAAAGGCTCCAAAAAGGCCCTAAAGCCCATGTTTTCCCCAAACCCTAAACCCTAAACCCCTAAACACCAAACCCTAAACCCCAAAACCCCAAACCCAAAACCCTAAACCCTGAACCCTAAACCCTAAACCCTAGCACCCTAAAACCGTAAAACCCCAAATCCCTGAAACCCTAAACCTACATTTCAGAAGCTTGCCATCCCTAAGGCTCCGTGTCTGTCTCCAGCGCAGCGGTCGAGCTGATGATGTCGAGGCCCCCGGGCTGGGTCAGGGTTCAGGGTTCAGGGTTTTGGGTTTGGGGTTTTGGGTTTGGGGTTTAGGGTTTAAGATTCAAGGTTTAGGGTTTGGGGTTAAGGTTTTGGGTGTAGGGTTTAGGACTTGCTCTTGGTATGTGGTACCCTTGGGTACAATGAGCTGAGCGTTATAGGGATGTTTGGATTCAGGGCTTAACGTGTTTAGGGTTTAGGTGTTAGGGTTTTGGAGCTTCGGGCCTTTTCGTGACATGAGAGGGGTACAAAGGCAATTATGTGTACAGGGTCAAGATAGAGCTGTTTCGGCCAAATCCAAAAAGCTCTGGAAAACACTAACCCGAAACCCCGAAACCCAATACTTGCGCACATGGGCCGGGATATCGGGCAACACGTAGGGAGGAGTGCTTTCTTTTCTTTCTAGATTCAAGGATCTGCCTAGACCCCAAAAGTATGTAAAACAACTGCCTGTATGGCTGTGAGTATGGGTTTAGGGCCATTATTTTATATACTTTTGGGGTTCAGGTATGGGTTTGTCTTAGCTACGCTTCTTCCGGGCTCCTCCCAAGCCCCATGGCCTCTTCCCTGGTTTACCCTAAACCCCAAACCCTAAACCCTAAACCCTAAACCCCACAGGTCCATGCAGGATCTGCGCAAGCCTGCCGGCAAAGTGCATGTGCCCGGACTGCAGAGCGGAAGCGACAGCATTGGACCCTTAGGGTTTAGGGTTTTGGGTTCAGGGTTTAGGGGTTTTGGGTTTTGGGTTTAGGGTTTAGGGGTTTAGGGTTTAGGCTTTAGGGCTTAAGGATTCGGTACCTATACCCTAAACCCTAAATGCTAAGCTTATCCCTAAATTTCTTAAACCCCCAACCCTAAATTCTAAACTCTAAAACCTAAACCCCAAATTTAGGTGCCTCTCGATTTTTCCTAGGTAGGACTTCACTTCAACAACGCCGTGAGCGTAGTTTTCAGGATCCCCCGACCACCCTTAAATAGAGCCTCTGTGGGGTTTAGGTTTAGGGTTTAGGTCCCATTCGTGGATCAACACCAAACCTCAAACCGTGTGGTTTGGGCTCTATGTTTACAATCTTTTGCTGCTCTAGGGTTAGGGTTTAGGTTTCATTTGTGAGTAAACACGAAACCTTGAACAGTGTGAGTGTGGTTTGGGCTTCCTGTCTACGACCTTTTCCTGCTGTTTGAGGAATTGTTTGATAATAAACCCCTGCAAGATCAGGGCCCTGTCAATTTATGGGTTGTGTAGGACGCGAGCTCCACTAAAGTAGGCATTGCAGTTGTTGGGCAACTTTGGTTGGGTACTGCCCTACTCTCTAACAGTTGGACACTATTCATGATATAGTTTTGTATACATATATATATGTATATTCAAATATGTATATATATATAATGACCCCCAGTATAGACTGTTCCAGGGTGGGCCAGTACCTGACTTAAACCCAGGGTTCAGGGCTCCCTCCGACGCAGCACGAAAATGGTGGTAGCCCTCGGCATTCGCTAAACATCACCCAGTATCTCAAAGACATTTGTTTTTTTTTGTTTAGCTAGCGTCCTTCAGGGCCCATGTGATACAGTACATACTTTGTATGGGCGAACACTATTGGGCGTAAGTATATATTATACACCTACATGAGCTATAGTCTAAACTCCTTAAAGGGGGGTATATAGGGGATTATATAGGGGACTACTATAAGGGTTATTAAGGGGGATACTACAAGTTTAGACTATGGCTCACATGTACCCTTTGGGGGTGAGGGGCTTATGACAAAAGCGGTTTCCATGCACCGCGACATTGTCATTCACGCTGGGCTTGTGCTTCCTGACACCCCCAACCCTAGGGTTTAGGATTTAGGGTTTAGGGTTTAGCCTCAAAAAAACTAAACCCCAACCGAGAGACACTTCTTGGTTAGGCGAAGGTCCCGCACACAAATCTTAAAACTACGCCTCTAAGCTCACGCAAAGGCTCCAAGTACCGATTGCAGGGTCTTAAGTCTTAAGTACTTCATTTGGGTTTAGGGTTTAGAGACTATGGGGTTTATGGGTTTGAGGCCTTAGTTATTACGAAAACAGGAGAACCAATTGGAAGAGATCCTGCACAAACAAATGGAAATCAAATGGAAACTTGGATTGCAAAGGGTTTATAGGGGTTTTGTACTGTAGGTGCCTAAGTACCTATACTAAGGTCATGTTGGGGTCTTTTTGGGTCTAGTTAAAAAGGGAATCTAAGACCACATTGACAGGAATTCCATTTGTGGGAAACCTACGGTTCAAAGCATATCGACCGCCTTGGGGACACAGAACCCTAACCCCTAGACCCTGAAGCTTAAACAAGCGCACAGCTCTTCCATTCCCTCAGGGTCCATGTACCTAATAATTGGGTACTTGGGATTTGGGTCATACAGGTTTATTTGTATGTATAGGGTCCCAACAAACTTCTCGTCAGGATAACTCCTCTCAGGTCAGAGAAAAACCCTAAACCCTAAAGGCTGCAAGTAAGTTCAGGGCATACCCTGACCCCTTAACCGCGCACCCCAAATCCTCAACCTGAAATTCCCTCTAAGGTGGGCATCGTTGGCGCGGGCAAGATGTCCAGGCCCAGCTATTTAGCTATAAGAGTTTCGGAGTCAGGGTGGGATTGTGGGAGGGGGGCAGGGTTTAGAGCTTAAGGTCCAGGGTGGAGAGTTCATGATGGAGAAGGGGTAAGGTTTAGGTGTGAGGGTTTACGTTATCTAGGGTAGGGAGTTTAAAGTCATATGGTCAACGAAGAACCAAAAAGGTTGCCCAAGTCCCAGGTACCCAATTATTAGGTCCATGGACCCTTCGGGGAAGGTGGAAGTGGTGTAATTTGAGGGTTAAGGTTTGCTGGTGCCTCAAGGGGCCATTTGGATTTAGGGATTGGGGTTTAGGGACTAGGCCCCATAAGCCCACGCTTCACTCCACTTCAAATACGAATCATGCCCTCGCCCGAGCGACTTCCATGTTTGCTTGAGAAATGAGACGCTCGAATCCTAAACCCCTAAACCCTAAACCCCAAGCGCAGCACCCGAACCTCATATCGATATTGCTCGTATGTAAGCCCCATGCGAGTTTGTAGAAGAACACATCCTGAACCCTAAACCCCCACCCCCGGTTTAGGGTGTAGGATTCAGGGTAGCTAAATTCTAATCCGTAAGTGGAAGACCACAGTCACATGTGCGCAACAAGATCACCGTCGCTGTTGCGTCACGCAGAAGGCGCCCTCACCCGTTTGGAGGCCTTGGTCGAAGGAGGATTGCGGAGGACCAACCTTTAGGGTGTAGGGTATACGGTTTAGGGTTTAGGGTGTAGGATTTAGGCCACAGGGCTTAGGCTATAGGGTTTAGGGTTTAGGGATCTACACAGGTCTTGTTCATTGAGTTCTGCAAAGGTTGGGGTTGCCCCAAAAATTGGCATACTTGTGGGGGGGGGTGCCTCCATAGTAAGGGTTGTAGTATTTCAGGGTCTATATTCCGGTCCTCTTATAGTCCCCGTTAAGTAGATAGAGTATGGCTTTGGGTATGTTAAGATAAGATCCCCGTATACCCTATATTCTATCTACCTAAGGAAGACTATATTTCTGGAAGCCACCAGGTGTCACGATTTTCGAAAACATGCGGGCTGAGCCCGCCAGCGCCAACTCCAAACTGGAGAGCATCAAAGTCCGTGCTCTACAGCATGATGTCTCCCCATGTCAGCTATAGTCTAAACTCCTTTAAAGGGGACTATATACGGGATTCTATAACATCCTCTCTTTGGGGTCTAGGGTTTCGGAGGTTGTATAGGGGATTGTATGGGGAATTACTATACGGGTTATTGAGGCTAAGGGGATATTATTAGGAGTTTAGACTATGCCTCAGATAGGGCTATGCTTCGAGCTACGGTGCGTCCTGTAGTAGTCCCCTATATACTCCCGTATATAACCCCTTTTGAGGAGTTTATTAGACTACCGCTCATGTTATCCTTGGTAACACAGGCTTCCTGCGCCTGACGCCCGCGCTGCGGGCCACTGCTTAGTCAGTACACGTGGGATATGGGACTCAGTTGCCACTGCCCTGAAGGGTTTAGGGTTTAGAGTTCAGGGTATATACAGGTTGTAGGATTTAGGGGTTACATGATGATGTTGTGGGGATATAGGGCCCAAGAATGGAGGATCAACTGGGAAACAGCCAAATTAAGTGAAAGCCGGAGAATTACCAGGATACTCCTAAAGCAGGAGGAAATCTTGCACCGGGCCATGTACCGTATGTCCGAGTTATTACAGTAGCTTAGCCCTAAACCCTAGAACCTTAAGTGGTGCATCCACCCTACAACCCAAACTTAGCTCACATGATCGAAGCTTGCCCTTCTAAGTACATCCCATGGGTTGGGTCAGGGTTTAGGGTTTGGGGGGTTTAGGGTTTAGGTAGCTTTTTAGGGTTTAGGATTTAGGAATCCCCCAGCCAGTAATGGGTGCCACAAGGGATTATTGTAGCTATGTTAAGGCCCTATTTACTCCATATTACGGAGCTATTACTATAGGGGGGATTGACGTAGCCAGAGGGCCCAGGTAGTTATAGAGGGTAGGGTTTAGAACCTTAAACCCCAAACCGACAACCCTCAACTTTTAAGCCTATACGCCCTAAATCCTAAACTCCAATCCCTACAACCCTTGAATTCCTGAGCCCAAATCTGTGACCTAAAGAACTCTCTCAGAGGGAGACTAGAGTTAGGTCGTAGCACACCTCCCCCAAACCACTCATACAGGTTAGGTGGTCCCCCCAGCCAGTACTAGTGACTATAAGGGATGATGTTGATGACACATGGGCCCTCTACCCTACCAGCACTGCAGGTTGGGGCATATGCCTAACATACTGGGCTGTAGCCTTTCATAAATGGGATTCATTGGAGTTTCTTTGGTTGGCTAGGGTTTACCCTAAACCCTGAACCCCTAGACTCTAAACCCTGAACCCCTAAACTCTAAACCCTTAACCCTGAACCCCTAAACTCTAAACCCTGAACCCCTAACCCCTAAGCCCTAACCCCTAAACCCTAACCCCTGAACCCTTCACCCTAAACGCTGACCGCCTAAACCCTAAACCCTAAACTCTAAACCGCTAAACCCTAAACCCTAGACGCGACCCCCCTAAACCTTAAACCCCCCTAAACCCTCAACCCTAAACCCCCTAAACCCTAAACCCTAAACCCCCTAAACCCTGAACCCCTAAATCCCTAGGGGGGCCAGGGTTGCAGCCAGGCTTTGCCTGCTGGCCCTCTTCAGCAAGCACCCGGACATCAAAGTCACGCTGATAAATCGATCTGTGGACAAGGCCGTCTGAGGGTTTAGGGGTTATGGTTTAGGGTTGAGGGAAATTGACGATGGGGTTTGGGGTTGAGGGTTTAGGATTGTAGGGAAATTGGCGGTGCGGGTCTAGGGTTGAGGGTTTAGGCTTTTAGGGAAATTGGCGGTAGGGTTTAGGGCTGAGGGTGTAGGGTTTAGGGAAATTGGCGGCGGGGGTCTAGGGTTAAGGGTTTAGGACTTTAGGGAAATTGGGGGTAGGGTTTAGGGTTGAGGGTTCAGGGTTTAGGGAAATTGGCGATAGGGTTAAGGTTTGGGGGTTTGGGGTTTAGGGAGTTTGGCGGTGGTGGGTCTAGGGTTGAGGTTTGAGGGTTTAGGGTTTAGGGTTTAGGATTTTAGGGAAATTGGCGATAGGGTTTAGGGTTGAGGATTTAGGGTTTAGGGAAATTGGCCATAGGGTTTAGGGTTGAGGGCTTAGGGTTTAGGGAAATTGGCAGTGGGGGTTTAAGGTTGAGGGTTAGGATTTTAGGGAGATTGGCGATAGGCTTTAGGGTTGAGGGTTTAGGGTTTTGGGAAATTGGCGGTGGGGTTTAGGGTTGGCGATGTAGGGCATCAATTGGGGGAGTCTGTGTCATGTTCAAGTATGCTCCCCTAATAGCTTTAATGAAAACCCCGCGAATATAATGCTTCACTAGACACTCTCCACGCTAGTACCTCTAGGTGGTCTGACTAGAAATCCTAACCCAGAAACCATACAAAATCACCCTAAACTCGAAACCCCTACCCCTAAACCCCTAAACTCTAAACCCTGTAAACCCTAAACCGCTAAACCTCTAAAACCCCTAAACCCTAAAACCCCTAAACCCCTAAGCCCTAAACCCCAAACCCCTAAACCCCTAAACCCTAAGCCCATAAAACTTGAAATCCTGGAGCCCTAAAGGCCCTAAGAGAATTCTTGGAGGGCCATGGAGAGCCCAGGTCTGCGAAAAATGGGACGAAGCCGAGCTCAGCAGCTAAAGGTAAATGCAACCGTAGGGTGTACCAAAAGTATGGGGGTTTAGGGTTTAGGGTTTAGGGACAGAGTTAGACCCTAAACCCCAAACCCTAAACCCTAAACCCTTACCTTCGTAGGAATCCTGCAGGTTCCCAATATATGCCACACGGAAACAGGATCCTGGAGCCTTTTGAAAAACCGCACACGGTTCAGGGCTAAGGGTTTAGGGCTTAGGCCCTGAATCCTAACCTTCAAACTCTAAGCCCTAAACCTTAAACTCCCCAACCTAAATCCAAAACTTGAGAATCCCTACGTGCCGCCTAAAGCTCCTAAACCCTGAACTTTCAAACCTAAACCCTAAACCCTACACCCCACACTCAAACCCTCTCTTCACCCTCTCTTCAATCTATTCCGTCATGTCAGGCTCAGACAGTCCTTGACGATGACCTCGTGAAGGCTCGTGGCGGCGCGAATGCGACGGCCCGGAACTCAGGGGCTTAGGGATCAGAAATGGGCGTTTTAGGGTCTAGGGTTTACTCATTAAGGTTTAGGGTTGAGGGTTTTAGGGTTTAAGACATGCATGCCCAAATGGCGCTAAGTACCCATATAGTACATACTTGCCCAGACCATAAGGGATGCTCCTACTGCAGAAACCATACTTTGCACAATGCAAGGACTCTGGAAGGGTTTAGGGTTTAAGGTTTAGGGTTTAGGGTTTAGGGTTGGGATAAAGAGAACTTATTGCATCAAGGGGCTTTAGGGGCTTTAGTCTTGGGGTTATTGGGGGTTTAGGCTACAGGGCTTGGGTCTATAAGGGTCTAGGGCTTAGGGCTTAAGATATCCTCCGTTGGAACCCCACAGTCTCTTCATGAGTAGACTTTGGGGTATTCAGGATTTAGGCTTTAGGGCAGCATCCCTTTGCAAAACTCAGGTCCCTAGGGACCTTCTGTTTCAAGAAGCCTCCTGCACGCAGCGAATGAAGGGATGGAAGGGTTTAGGGTCTGGTTTGGGTTTGAGGGTGTAAACCTAAACCCTAAACCCTAAACCCTAACTAAACCTCACATTCCGCATGTAGGCCGCTCAGCCCCTTACCCGAAAGACGAAACCGTAAACTCTCTTAGCCCCGAGTAGCCAACTCTCTGAAGAGGCAAGGACCAGTTGCGTATGGGGATCTTTAGTGTACGGGTAGCTGCAGTAATCCCCTCCACATCCCTCCACCTAATACCGCCCTACCGTATCCATTTTGGAAACCGCCACGACGGCTCACAGAACTTGTTCCGGCGATTAGATACGGATTTAGCCTGACTGTAGCCCACATCGGCGATGGCTGGGAAATGCATGTACCGCAACTCATTCATCGACATGGTTGAGGATGAAGGGCAGACGCTGAATCGGTCAAAGAGTGCTCCGAGTCTATCCCATGATCCCAAGCATCTATATGGTACAATGTGGGGTTTCTATACTTGGAATTAGCAATATGGTTTAGGTCAACATTCTTTTTATAGGTACTTAGGACCCTTTGGGTTACCAAGGAGCGTGTGGTGAACGCTGAAGCGCCACGCGTTCTGACAGCTTTGGTGTCCCGGGCAGCAGCAAACTTCCGTTGGGAAGCAGAAGCTGGTTTGCTGTTAAGGGTTAGGGTTTAGGGTTTGGGGTTTAGGGACTTAAGTTAAGTTGCCATAATGGGAGTGCATAGCAAAGAACGGGTTTCCTCACTGTAGTAACTTACATTTAATGACCATAATGGTTATGTATAGTTTAGGTAAAAAAGGGGGTTTCCCCAATGTAGTAACTACAATTACGTTCCTTAACCGCAGCCCAGGAATTGCCAAGCTCTTCCCCCAGTTCCCCGACGGAGAGTGCAGCAGCCGGCTTCTACGGACATCCAGAGGCGTGCAGCCGTCCATGTGTGCGATTCTGGTTGCTGTTAAGGAACTTAATTAAGTTACTACATTGGTGCACCCCCATTATTTAGTATAAATTTAAATGCCTGAGCATCAACCCAGGATTTGTGTATGGAGACTGCCAGAATGGTAATTCCTGCAACTACTGCCACATGGAGCACGCAAGGCCAAAGGTCAAGCTGGACAAAAGTCAGAGGCAAATCTACGGAAGTCTATCGGAGGGACAAGCCGTATCCCTTATCCTTCCGCACATGAAACGGCGTACCAGGCTGCAGGGTATCAGTGGCGAGATGGATGCGGTCATCAGAGCATTGGATACCCGTCTTGCGTGCTTGCGGGTCGAAATCATCTCTTGGCGTAAGGCTCAAAGTTTGGAGAAAAGCCTGCAAAGGATGAACACGGCAAGATTGGTCGAGCTCATCCTCAGCAGCAAGGTGGATGGCTGTCAAAATTGTGGTCCTTTTGGGGGTACCCTAAATATTAGGTGCCGTATTATGATAGGGATCCTAAAAGGGACCATCATTTTGACAACCACGCAGGTGGATGCAGCTTTCGCCAGTGACTTATCCAAGCTCTTTGCGGTGGCGCGCAGTGCCATTCAGGCACGTTGGGCCGAGAATTGATCCTGAAACACTTCCATGGGGTCCAGGGTGCCAATGTAGCTTTTGGTTTAGGGTTTAGGGTTTAGGGTTTAGGGTGTGCCAACATTGAAGGGTACCTTTATGGGGCTCCCGAATTGTAATACGGATCATATATAGCATTTTGGAGGTCTATATTGGGCGCCCCCTATTTTGGGAAGCTCCCCATGGCCTCCAAAGCACCTGTAGTGGAGCCACTTTTGGTGCCCAGAGTGTTAAACGACGGGTACCAGTCAGAGCTGGTGTCATAACAGACGCCACGCCAGCAGTCAGACCTCAATCATCCACGCGGTTAAGAGTTTACTTAAGGATTAGACATGCCTAGATCTCAACCTATGCTGTTGGTCGTGGACTGCTGATGCTGTTGCTTCCATGGACATGAGGTGGCCTTCTTCGTGGGTTTGTTGGCGGTCCCCCTAAGGGTCCAAGTACCCAATAATCGTATACTTACCCAAAACCTATACTATAATTGCTATAATCCAAACCCCAGTACCTAATTATTTGGTACCTGGACCCCTAAACCCTAAACCCCATGTATCCCTTGAAAGGGACCTAATTATTGGCTACTTGGACCCTTAGGGTTGAGGGTTCTGGACATACTGTCACCCTGGATTGAGCTCAAGGGTAAGGACGTTTAGGGTTTAGGGTTTAGTTCTTGGCAATGAAAGGTTTCCTTGCTCTGCTCCATGAGGCAAATGAGGGTTTCCCAAAAAGAGCGGTACCATTTCGAGGGACTCCATAATAAGGATAATTGTATATTGGGCTCTATATTGGGGTTCCCCTACTTTTGGGAAAACTGCCAAATGGTATCTTCCGACTCCGGCGAGAGCGCGGGACGATGCTATTGTAGATTCGATGGTTTCGGGGGATGACATGCTGACGGCGCCTTCTTTCGGGGAGGGATTTAAGAAGGCCGCGGAACTCCAATATGATTTTTGTAGGACCCTAAACCCTAAACCCCAAATCCCAAACCCTAAAGCCCTAAAGCACTAAACCTTCAACTTGGAGTTGCTGAAGCGCTCTCCCCGGATGTCCGTCGAAACCATGCTTCGCTTGCCCTAAGGGTCCAAGTACCCAATAATCATATGGGGATTGGTCTAAATTACCTATAATACGGGGTCCTATATTTGGGTTCCCATTATAATACGGGCCCTATATAAATTCCCCCATTTTGGGAACAGTAATTTAGGGAAACTACCATATACTTGCCCCAAACGTGTACCACAATTACTATTACCCAAAACCCAAGTACCTAATTATTGGGTACTTGGACCCTTAGGGTTGTTTTTTTTTAACCAATGGGTTCGCTGAGCCAGTGGCTTCGGGCTTAAGTTGGGCAATTTAAAGCGACCTCACCCGACGTCACCCTAAATGGTGGTTTATATAGGGAGTAGTACCAAAAAGGCCTTAAATTGGGAATTGAACTTATTCCAAATTTACACTGTTTAAGGTCTAGGTGATCACTTTTTCAGGTGGCTTCAGAGGCCAACCACCTACAATAATTTTGGGAGTTTCTGGAAGCAGATTGTAGTTTCCCAAAATACGGTGTCCTCAATATAGACCCCAATATACTAGATTCCTTATTATCGGACCTCCCAAAAAGTACCCTAATTTTCATTTCTAAGCCCTAAACGAGAGGTAATGAGCTGCTGCAGGCTGTCGCGGATCTTTCCCAGATGAACTACGGAACATAGATATACCGGAATAGAGTGGATGTATAGGGTTTAGGCTTATAGGGGCTTCCCAAAGTTAGGGATGCTTTTTTGTGTATCACTATGGTAAGGTTTATAGTATACTGGGGTCCATATTTCCGGTTGCCCATTTAGGGAAACTACCCCATTCCGTAGATCATATCACAAAGGTATTGCTCACTCCAAATAGTCCTATCGTATTCTCCCCGCCCTCCAAAAAGGGTTAGAAAAGGGTGACGGAGATGGTTCGCAAGTCAGCTGTGCTGATGGATATGTGGTCGAGACGGATGGTTCAGCACAGGCCCGTGGCAGTCAGCAGTTGGGAGAGCATTCAGGGTTTGGACTGTGCTCAAACTATGACCCTAGGGATCCAAGTATGCAAATACCTACTCTGAGCCTTGCCTGGGCCCCAAAAGTATGTAAAATAATGGCCTTAATGGCTATTATTATGGGTTTAGGGCTATTATTTTCATACTTTTGGGGTTTAGGTAATGTTTATAGACATTAACTACATTGGGCTATTTGGATTTGTGGGGTAATGTTTCCTGCTGGCATTTACCCTCCATGTACCCCTAAATGGAGACCACGTACCCTTATTGGTAGGGTAGAAGGAAGGTCCCGGATGTTTTCTACTCCCTAAACCCGAAACCCTAAACCCTAACCCCAAACCCTAAACCCTAAACCCTAAACCTTAAACCTTAAACCCTAAACCTTAAACCCTAAACCTTAAACCCCAAACCCTAAGCTTCAAGAC
>CAJNIZ010005765.1:0-12161 GCA_905231905.1 Symbiodinium pilosum | reverse complement strand
TCCGTTATTGGGGTAACATTCCTCAGCCATCCTTAGCCTTTCCATAACCTCTTGATAAGCCCAATTGTATGTAAGGGATATGATGGAACTGGTTCTATAAGATCGCTCGCGTAGCCTCTGGCCTGCAGGGCGTAGTTTACGCGTGACTTCGCGTAGTCACGTAGAACAGTCTCATGCGCGTAGTCTGCGTAGTTTGTATGTTGTGTAAAAGATAACAACATGTAGAGGCAAGTTGCGTAAACAAGAAGAGGTTCGTGCTGCATAGATTCCTCTATAGCCCAGGAGTGCCGTGTAGTCCGCGTAAGCAGCACGATAGAAAAAGTGTGTTCGCGTAGTCTGTTCTGCAGGGAAAACAGCCATCCGCATAGTTCGCGTAGGCAGTCAATCTTAGTATCAGGACTTTAACATTGAAAAAACAATGCTCATGTAGGCGTTCACAGTTTATATGAGTGCTAGGGTTTATCATGAGAGGATTCCTCGGTAACGCTGGATAAGCGTCAAATAATGCGTAGGCTCCTTGTTATGTATAAGCCAGAGTGCCCAAAACCTCTTATGACAGGTTTCGCGTTTGGGGTTCGGGAGTTGGTAGCTCTGTTTGCACTTCCCGTCACTTGGGGTTTAGGGTTTGGGGTTTAGGGTTTGACACTGTGCGGGCTTCCCCAATCATAGGCCGCTGCCCCAGTTGTTTTAGTTGCCGGGTCCCGAACCTCCAAGGGCGTTCAGCGGTTCATTGCGTCGCAATTTGTGCTGTTTTGTGCGATCCTCCAAGGTACTCTGTCGGTACCGGACCTCCCAAATGCCCATAACAATGGCCTTTAACGTTAACCCCAACATGATGGATATATGCACTCCCCTTTATGTAGATAGAATATGGGGTATATTATTGGGGTTATGTAGGGATAATGGAAAGAAAATGGGAAACTACTACATTAGAGTAGGGTATATATTGGGGGTGATAGTATAGGGAATAACTGAATGTATCATACAGGGGTTATATTCCCTTATTCCCTATAAACCCCCCAGTAACATGAGGGGATGTCAGGTTTAGGTTTAGGCTGATTCAGGTTGCACAGCATTTTGTTATTTGGCACAAACATCACGTTTTGATAGTTGGAAGGGTTTCACAATACCCTCCATGTGATGTGCATGAGGGGCACATGGGAAATTCAGTAAATGCACAGAAGGAGATCTAGAGGCTTCGCATCAGAAGTATGCGGTCCCCCAGATAGGGCAGACCTTCTACATCCCTTCTGAGTACCTGCTGAGTATCCTTCTTAGGGGGGTCTGTCACTATTTGACGGAGGTTTCCTAGGAAGGTACCTTATAGTGCTCAGGAGTTGAGGCTGTTGACATGTTTGTTCCGCTTCTGGAAACTACGTCCCCTAAGCCTGCATAAGGTCTCAAACCCCAAGCCCTAAGCCTTAAGCCCCGGCCCTTGGGTCGCCTAAGCCTGTGGTTTGGGGGTTAGGGTTTAGGTGTTAAGGTTTGGGGTTTAGGGTTTACGGGTGCATTTGACATTGAAGAGGCCCATGGCCCAGAGCGGCTATACCCTGACCTAAGCCCTGAACCCTCAACCTCACAATCCTTTACCCCTAAACCCTAAAGCTGTTACCCTAAATCATGTGAATTAGTCTCGAGAATAGAGTTGGGTTTAAGGCGCTTTTGTGCGGCTTTTCTCGCAATTTCGACTTCCACCAGTGTGTCCACCCTAGCTGGGTGTGGGGTAAGCACTTTTTCCCTTTTCGGGCACTTGAGCTCCTATAAAAAGCAAGCTTCCAAAAAGGGGTGCTTTCGTAGTCTTAGTTTAATGGGAATCCCATGGTTGGTCCGGCCCCCATGAAAGAAATGTCAACAGGTTTAGGGTTTAGGGTCTAGGGGTGTCTCAAGCCAGTTGGTACACATAATTCCTTGGTTTTGTAGAGCATGGAACCCCGACCCCTATCAAGGGGGGAAGGCCACGAAGGGACATTCTGCAAAACTCTAACCCACCTACAACGTTCATGGGCAGCATATACACATGTATATATATATATGTATATATATATATGTGTGTCTTTATGTTCAGGGTTCAAGGTCTAGGGTCATGTTTGTATATGCCTGTGTTAAGTAAGAGCCCTGAACCCTAAAAGGGAACCACAACTCTGAAATGTGTAGCTTGACATGACCTCGAATGTCGTAGAAACATGCGCATGATCCTTCGTGTGATAGTTTATGGAGGAAGTTTGTGCGCAGCACTTTTAGGGCTTAGGATTCAGAATTTGAGGGTGTGGGGTTCCATACGATATGTTTATCGTTTGCAGTAGTGCAACAAGATTTGTTCATCCGCTGCATTGTTCTGCAACCAATCAGGAGATGCACCAGATGAACGCCAAGCTCCAACAGGCCCTGTCCCAGTAGTTCAGGGTCTGGCATTCGCGTTTTCATGTAGAAGCCTAAAAGCCTACCAATGCCCTGGCGAGGTGTGCTTGAACTGCCCCATACCACAACCATCCTGATACAAGGATCTAGGACCGCAATGCTGGTAGTTATTTAGCCCTATAAGGTGTTTGACGGCCTCGAGCATTCTCAGCGTGAAGGTCCAAAAGGCTTTCAAGACATTCTCGCCAAAAGACCTGCATCGCTGATTTAGTTCCTTCTAGGCCCATAAAAAGCCTTCTAGCACTTCCTCAAAACCTCAGGTACAGAAACGCGCATAGGTTCTCAGCAGTCTTGCCCTAAGGGTCCAAGTGCCAAATAATCATAGATTTACCCAAACATCTGCATTGTCGTTGCCATTACCATAAGCCCAAGTACCTAGTCATTGGGTACTCAGACCCTCTGGGTTAGCAATGCTGGATATCCTGGCATAGCTGAAGCCAAGCCATGTCAAAGCTGCCGCCCTAAACCCTAAACCTCCCCAAACCCCTAAAACCCTAAACTTATGAACTCTGACTTGTAGAACACTTATAACAGCTGCCGCCTGTCATCCCTTTGCATACCTGAAATTCTGGCAGATTACCATTACGGATTATGTAAGGACTATGTTCCTTTAGCCTTGGGGACAGAAAAGAATTTGAAGTTTAGACGGGCTCTACGTCGGGGATCGCGCTTTCTCCGACTTGAGAATTGTAGCCTGGAGACTTGGGGTCCTAAACAAGGGGGTGATGTAGCACACTCTGCCTTGCACAAACCCTTTTAAGCAGAAAAGCCCACAATCCAGTCAGGGTTCATGCAGTCCCCGAAGTAATGCAGGGGCCTCAATTCGAACAGGATTCTGGGCACGTGAATTATATGTGCATCGGGATTATCAGAGAACAAAGTCAGCTCTCAACAGGTCTCCACATTAAAGATGCTTTTCTCAGTGTCGCAAACACAGCCAGCGTCTGGAATATGGATGCCGTGTCTGACCCTCAAACCCTCGACCCTGAACCTATGAACATGACTGAGGGTGGGTTTGGGAGCCCAAAACTTATAGTCCCCCTTAAGTAAATAGAATATGGCCTTGGGTATATTATAATAAGATCCGCATATACCCCAAATTCTATCTACTCAAGGGGGACTATATATAGATTCAAGACTGAAACCCTTGACGCTGAGCCCTTTTTCCAGACGGCGGTTGCCATGGTCGAATATCTCAAGGACTACCAGCAGGACCACCTCCGCTTTAGTGCTGTGTACCTTTTCCTGAGTAAGGCACAGCAGGACCTTGTCCTTTGAGGTTCACTGCTTCAAAGAGTTGACCCTAAACCCTAAACCCTAAACCCTAAAAAGGAGTGATACCGGGGATTTTGGGAATGCAGGCCGTTCATGCAATTGGTACAAGCCTCTCAGCAGCGGGGCCGAGAGTAATCATTACAGGGAAAGGGTTTAGGGTTTCGGGTTTGTGATCCTTTTCCTGGGGTGCTGTTAAGGATCTTCGTTTAAATTACTATAACAAGGAGACCCCATCTTTAATTACATAGTCCCCCTGTAGATAGAGTATGGCTTTGGGTACATTAGAAAACGATCCCCATATACCCCAGATTCTATCTACTTAAGGGAGACTATAGACCCGTATTATGGTAACTTCATTTAAACTCCCTACCAGCAACCCAGCTTATTGGAGCCTTCATTGGCAGAGTCATACTTGGGGGCTATAAGCATCCCTCAATGTGAGCTATAGTCTAAACTCCTTAAAGGGAACTATATAGGGGATTATATAGGGGACTACTATAGGGGTTATTAAGGGGGATGCTAGGAGTTTAGACAGTCGCTCATGTGGGGCAGAGTCAGACCTGCGTAGGGGTGCAATGATGTTTCTGCGGCTTCGGAAGTTGAGTTTGGGGTTTAGGGTTTAGGGGCTTAGGGTGTGTAGGTCTGGGGGTTCGACCCTAAACCCTGAAGTGTGTTCCCAACTCACCCCAGAACTTGGTAGTTGCTGCATGTTGATTACAGCTCGCTCTTTTGCCTCGAAGGCAATTTCTGCAGGCTAGTCCCCCGGATGTATAGTAGGGGCCGAAACATGTAAAATTGTTTCCGGTGCAGAATATACTATAGTCCTAGAAGGGGAAGATCTTAGAAATTATCCAGGTTTGTAAAAAAGTAGCTCTAGTGCTGGCGTAAAGGTGAGAGTGACCTCGAACCCATCGTGATTGGTCATGCCTCTGTAATTGTTGGGAATCGGGAAAGCCTAAACCACAAGCCATGTTGGCTATCAATGCTTGGCAGCTAAGCTGATGAAGGCGACGTTCTCAAAAAGCCGTTTCACGCTCCTGAAATTCCGTGTAGGGCAGTGTAGGGTTTAGGCTTTAGGGTTTAGACCCCTAAGCCCTAAACCCTAAACCCTATACCCCAAACGCCTCAAACCTGAATCTTTCCAAGCTCCCCTTGGTCAGGAGGAGCTCTGGAATCGCCCTGAAGGTGTTGACATTCTGCAAGACTTTCAGTACCTCGTTTAGGGTTTAGGGTTTAGGGCTTAGTGTTTAGGGTTATAGGGTTTAGGGCAAGACTTTCAGTTTCCAAAGAGCCCCTAACCTTCGGACATACGCCGATATCAAACGAAACAATTGACGGGTTATCGGGAGGTCTGGGCGGTAGTAGATTAGCCCCGTAGCGCTTGAACTCACTGTACTTGATCTCAAGCATGGAATTTGAGCTTATTTCCAATCTGAAGCAATAAGCTTACCGTATTGCTTTGATTGTACATGTTCAAATTTGCCATAGCCAAATGATCCAGATGCCATTACGTGCCTTCATGAGGGCAGGAGAGTCAGATCATACCGGACATTTGGCAAGCTGGTCTATCTGAGTAGCCGTTTCGGCTGATTTTAAAATTGTCGGCTGAATTGCAAACCCGGAGGCGGAATATTCTGAAACCGCCCAGAAAACCGGTCTCTTTCGAAAGAGCCCGGGGCTTTTGCCCCAGGAGCTCCCAGGTATTCATGCTGGCCCTAAACCCTGAACCCTAAACCTTTAACCCTAAACCTTAAGCCCTAAACCCTAAACCAATCATGTGCATATGAACAGATTCCCACACAGGCCTGCAGTCTTCACGGCGCCGCCCTGGTTTAAATACCTTTTACGTAGGCTACCAATAGTAGCTACGATTACGGGTGACCCCATCGGAGCGCGTTCTAATTTGCCCGGCGAATGCTCTACAGGTGTGTTGGTGATTGGAGCTTAAAACCTAGCGTTTAGGTTTACGGTTCAGGGCTTGATGCTTAAGAGTCGGCTCAGGGCTGGCTTACCGAATTCAGGGCTTCAGGGCCAGGGTTTGGGGCTTAGGATAACAGGAGTTCGTGATGAAGCTTCAGGATTATCTTCAGGTTTGTGGAGAGTCTAGCTAATGGCCGCCACATATGCAGGATTTTTGGGCACTGCGTTTGACGCATTCTCCAGCCTGGACTCCTCTGACTGAATACATACTTAGGTGAGACGGTTTCATGTTAAGGGGCTCCTCCATGGTAGCATGCAATGGCCTAGGGTCTGAATTCTGTTGAATACTCAAAGCCTATGCTGCGTGCAACGCCTTAGATTACAGAAACGACTTGATAGGCATCAAGCAGATGATTGTTAAATCCCGAGGGTTCCCAAAGTTTTTGAGCTATAGGCTATAGTCTAAACTCCTTGTTTAGGGTTTAGGGTAACAGGGTTATATAGTAGGGCTAGTTAAAGGGGATGCTAGGAGTTCAGACTATAGCTCATCTGGAGACCGCGCGCACGCGCCAGAAGGGCCTCCGTGCACGACATGCCAAAGCATTGGGATGCGCATGGCAGCCATAACAAATCCTGAGCCCTTCTGAGGCTCCATGTTGTAATGGGCTACGGGTATTGTGGCCTGTAAGCCCCAAACCCTAAACCCTAAGCCCCAAAAAACCTAGACCCTAAACCCCAAACCCTCAGCCGCAAACCCTGAACCCTAGGTTTGCAGATGCTCGGCTCTTCTTCGCGCGTCCGCGTCTTCAACGCATCCTTAGCGAGACTCGGAGGATGTTGAGGGGTTCAGGGGTTTAAGGTTTTAGGGTTCAGGGGTGAGAGATCACAGGGTTTGGGGTTTGGCTGTTAGGGGTTTTAGAGGTTCAGGGTTTTGGAGGTTCGGGGTTTCGAGCTTCAAGGATTTGGGGGACGAGGGTTGGGGGGGTTGGCCCTCTTCCCTAAACCGTACAGTGGTTTAGCGGCTTTGGGCAGTTGGCGTTTGGGGGATTGGGGTTGTGGCGGTTCGTGGTTTCGGGTTTTGAGGCTTAACGGTTAGGGGTGTAAGGGTTTGAGGGTTAGAATGCTAGGATGTCAGGGGCTTAGAGGTTTCCCTAAACCCTAAACCCTAAACCCTGGTTCTTGGGTGCTTTTACACCGTCGTGAGCCGTGCGTCCGCCATGTAGCTTTCATTGGCGGATGAGGCGCAGGCTAAGGTTCAACCTCACCTGTCTGTGACCCGGTGGTTTACGGTTTGGGGCTTAGGGTTTGGGGTTTAGGGGTTTAGGGTTTAGGGTTTGGGGTTGAGGGTGCGTCCACGCGCTTGAGCTGTCAGGCCCTCGGCAATCGCTCGCGAGTTTGTCGTTCGACGGCATTCCCTCCACAACTGGCTCAGATTTTGTTTAGGGTTGCTAGCACTTGGGGGTCAGGGGGCCTCACAAACGATTTTACTAATAGGGATGGCTGAGGTTACTATGTAGCCTGCGGTGTGTATAATTCTACTTGCGTTGACCCCCTAACTCCTGACCCTCCAAGCATGGTTGTGGGGATGAAGCCAATTGAGAAAAGCCATGCCAGAGGCTTCATATCCTCAAAAGACCAGCAAGTCCCCAACCAAAATCCTTAAACATCAGCCTACAAAAAACCCTAAACCGGAATCCCCAAAGATCAACTTATTGTAGATGGAGGAGATCTAGACGCCTTTCGCGCTACACACCCAAAACCACGGACCAAACAGAGTACTTTCAGAATTTAGAGCAACTTGACTGGCAAGCCTAAACTCCAAACTCAAAACAGCCTGACCTAAACCCTACCTCGGAGCCCGGGCAACCAGACTTAGACATAGCAACCAGAAATAAGATGGCTGTTACGGAAGCAACCGCTTTTGGCAGATGAGGGTCCTTACCCAGGAAGTCGTTCTTTTGGGAACAGCCCTTTGGGAATATTATAGTATATTGCAATCTATTCTGGGGTATTATAGTATATCATGATATATTAATTATAGTTTCTTATAGTATATTGTAGTATAGTATAATAGGTTGTTTGGGTTTGGGTTCTCTGGTACCTCTGAACCGGGACAGCCCAGGACATGTGGCACCCCCATTATGACCATGCTGACAAGGGGGAGCATTTCTTGTACCTTCTCCGGTCCTTTGGCATTGTCTTGCTTTCGGGTGTAGCGCTAAACCCTAAACCAGGCAGGGTTCGGACTTAGAGTCTTTGTCCCTAAACCCTAAACCCTATGTCTTGTGGCTCTGTAGAGTTAAGAGTCTTGATTCTCAAGCCTTTTAAAGTCACGGTGGGGACATCAAGGTGGCTTCCCGGGTCGAGGGATGCGAGGCCCTAAACCTGGAGTTGTCACAGTTTAGTCTTTAAGGCGTTTGGTTCAGTGCAATGTTGCGCTGCTTGAATGAAGAGACCTTGTTCAATATGTTTGGGCCGCCGCTGATTCAGTTTCAGGCCATTGTTGGGTTACCCTGTTTAAAGCGGTTTGGTAGTTTTGGGTGACTACAGAAACCGACGCTGCAAGTTTTGAGGCCCCCAGGACTGGATTTTAAAAGGCAGCCCTTTGAAGATCCCTTCCCAACTCACCCCTCAGAGCTTTAGACACAGACTGCAAGTACCCAATACCAAGCATGAAGCCGGCAGTTTTATCAGAATTCCTTTGTTAAAAACCTTTGAAATAATAGCCCCAATCATTTGGGCCAAGGGGGTAGTCTAGCGGACCCCGGGAACCTTGAATAAACCCCATAGTTTGGAGACTTTCTTTAGGCTGTCATTCCTGGGCCCTTCCCGCATTGAAGACGCCAAGTTTTTAGTTGTCTGGGGGCCCTAGTCCTAGGGGGGTGGGGGGGAGGAGAGAGGGGGGCCCAACTCTGAAGAGAGTTGCAAAATGATGTCTTCGCAGTTGCTCTTGCACGAGGCACTTCACGCCTGGTATGGTACAAGGACCCTAAACCCTAAACCCTATATAACCCCATTATGGTACTTTCCATGTTTTCCAGAATGGTTTAGGGTTTGGGGTGCAGGGTTTCTTGGCTTTTTCATTCCCAGGACCGTCTATTTTTGTCTACTTAGAAGAGTGGAGGGCGAATATGATAGCTTTCAAAAGCTTGAAGGTCCAGGTACCCCATAATTGGGTGCCCCGGATTTGGGTGATAGGGGTTGTATATGAATGTTCTTTAGGCAAGTATGTGATTTTTGAGTGTTTGAACTGTTAGGGACATGGAATTCAGAAAGACAACCTGCTGATTGTTTTCAGAGGATTTGGCCATTCTTTTACTTCAATTGGGGGGTTTAGGTAAGACCCTCTGAACCATATTTGTCAAGTTGAAGATCGCCGTCCCAAGCTTTCCTAAGTTCTGCGACCAAACACCTCCTTGACATCAAGTTCTCGTAGTTAGGGCTGCCTTGAATACGTAAGGCGCCTTCCCGTATTTGGTGCATGGTTTAAGCCTGTGGGGTAGGGTTTAGGAGTTCGGGCTTAGTTTTGGTTTCCGGGTCTGGGGTCTAGGGGTAAGGGATTAGGATTATTCGAGGTCGTAGGGCCCCGAGAGATGCTGGCTCATTCTCCACAAGTTGAGGGTCCCCCTGAACCCTAAACCCTGAACCCTATAAACCCTGAACCCTAAACCCTTCCTCACTCCAAGACAGGCCGCTTAAAAAAGACCTACGGAGCTTCAGTCGCTTTGCCTAGAGCCTCCATATGGGTGGTTGTCAAAATTATGGTCCCTTTTTTGATACCTATGATAGGGTTTATGGTTTAGGGTCTAGACGGCACCTAATATTTAGATTACTCAACAAGGGACCATAGTTTTGACAACCAACCATATCAAACCCAAACCAGTCGCATGCCTATACGCCTTTTACGCCTCACAGGAGCTGCTGTTCCTCATATCTTCCTTAGCAGGAACCCATGTCCATGAAATATGGGTCACACCTGGACCGTCGCTTATATAATTCCGTTTTGGAGGGGTGCCCCATACTTGGACGCAAGCCCAAGGTTTTATTTCGGCTGCCTCGTTGGCCTCATCATTCTCATTCCGTGTGCCTTATGCCCGACTCTGGAAAGCCTTTTGGCGAACAGTGGGCAGCACCTTTTCAAGCTAAATTCCTCAAATCAGGGTTTAGGGTTTAGGGCTAAAGCTCTCAATAATGTTGCGCCCTTGTCAGTATAGGGAACCCGCCGACAGTTGGGGGGACAGAAGGGAGCGTCCGCTTTAAGGCTCCCATAGTTCTCAGGGCTCTGGGCCGGCGCTTGTAGGCGAAGGACCTTGATGAATTGTATGTGTGTGTATATACATATATATATATATGTGTGCACACACCTCTTCGGACCTCATAGCTAAAAATGCACATGACCTTGGGCCGTGTGGAAGATAATGTTTAGTTAGCTTTTGCCCCTTGTAATCCCAAACAAGCTGATACCTAGTTTTTAAGAGAGTTCCAGGGCAGATCGAGTTACAGAGCGACAGAAGCTGGAAATTTCTTTATGCTTCCCCGGAAAAGCACACCACAGGATGTCTTCCTTAGAGTCGTTGCTGCGGGAACCCCTTGTGACGACACGTATGCCATTCTACAACGCTCTTTCTCTTATGATTTCTGGGAGAACTCCTTATGCAAAGGGTTGCGAGCTTCATGGGCTCGACAATTTGAATGCGTAGCGCTTTGGAATTTCATTGGCGGGCTTAGGGACTTGTATGTCTTCTAAACTTAGCCCTTAGCCCTAATTCAACTTAAGTCCCTAGACCCCAAACCCTGACCCTAGACCCTGAACTGAAGGGTTTAGAGATCTCGGGTGGTAGTTTCCTTTGGCAGAGGGGATGATGCAAGCTTCAGGGCCAAAGTCTCTGTCAGACATGGGCGATAGGTTTATGGGTTTAGGGTTTAGGGTTTGGGGTTTAGATTTTGGGGTTTAGGGTTTGGGGTTTAGAGTTTAGGAGTTTGGGTCTAGGGGGTTTAGGGTTTAGGGTTAGGAGGACCCCCCCACCCCGTAGTAGTGGTATAATAGAAAAATCACAGGGCCCGAATGTCATCACTATTATGCCGTGTAGTCACCATTTCAGGGTAGGGGGTCCACCTGGCAGACCCTCTGCTTGAGCAACTTCTCTCGAAGCATGTTTTGGAGGGTTTCCTTCCGCAGTTCTCAGATTGGGCTGAGACCAACTGACTAAACCCTAAATCGCTGAGCCCATGGATAGCTTTGCATTTCAGGACCGCTTTAAATTTGACCCTAAATCCGTAACCCCTCAACCCTTGAACCCTAAACCCCTAAACCCCTAAACCCTGAACCCATAAACTCTCGGCTTTAAGGAATCCATGGCCGCATTCCAATCTCAAAGATTTCGCAGGAAAATCTGAGATACTGAGAGGATATTGTTGACCCCAACCAACCCCTCACAATAAGGAAAGCAATGATAATCTTAGGGTCTACATAATAAGCGCTAAGCCCGGAACTGAACACAAAATCCCCACACCTTAAAGCATGTGAACCCTAAACCTTACACAATCCTAAGCCTTACGCACGGGTTTTAGGACGTAGCTTAGGGTTCGCCAGCGCTCCAGGGAGAATGTGGAGTGGTTTCCATTACTGTGTGCAGTTTCGTATGCTGATACTAACATTCGACCCCCATCCATACATACATCACATTGCATTATACTTATTCTATATTACATTATATTACATCGCATTACATCATATCACTGCATACATACATGCATATACATACGTACTTGCTTACTTATTTACTTCTGGCAGGGTCGTCAAAATGTTGGTCTCTTTTGTGCTCCCTAGTATACTACACCCCTCCCCCCCCAAAGCAGCCCATGGTTTTAACAAGTTGTATGTCTGTCTGCCTGTATGTAGGTATATCTGTATGTCTATACATACTTACCTGCAGCCCTAGTCAGCTGGAGGATCGACATCCTGGCCAGAGTTGACCCTTTAAAAAAAGGCCTGCCTTTCTGGTGCTTAGTAGGGAAGAAGGGAAGATTGTCCCTACATAATCCCTATATAGTATATTCCCTTATACCCCTTACTGGCTCTTAGTAAGGAATACGGGAAGATTATCCCTACATAAGCCCTATATGCTATGTCTTATTCCCTGCTAAGACCCCAAAGCAGTGGGTCCAAGTACCCCAACGTTAGACAATTAAACTCCCAACCCTAAGCTGCGTTTACTTCTAGCCCAGATCATATTCTATTTCGGGTACTTGGAGCCCCGAGGGAGTGACCGGCAGTCTGGGTTTAGAGTTTAGGGTTTATAGGGTTTAAGGGTTTAAGGGTTTAGGGTGGACGCTCCACAAACACAACTGAAAAGCTGAAGCCCCGAAGTTCCTCCGAGGCTACTTGTACACGTCGAAGCTGGAGCAAGAGAGAGAAATTCGACGGCTCCTCACATGCGATGCAGTGGGTAGAACAGGTGTAGGGGATAGTATCTAAGGTTTCAATCTAAACCCTAAACCCCTTATGGGCCCCTAGTATAGGCTGCGTGGAACGATACGGAGAAGAC
>CAJNIZ010005764.1:0-18785 GCA_905231905.1 Symbiodinium pilosum | reverse complement strand
GCACAGAGGGTTTGCAAGTTTCACAGTTTAGGGTTTAGGGTTTACGGTTTAGGGTTAGATTTTGGTGAACGCTGGAGTGAACCCTGCTTTTTAGGGTTCAGGTTTTAGAGCTTAGGGTTTTTACTGGGGGTCAGTAGGGAATAAAGGAATAGAATCCCCGGATAAACCCTATGTACTACATTCCCTTATTCCCCCCTGAACCCTAAACCATATCCCGGGTCGAAAGGAGGTGCAGCAACAAAAAAAACTGAACCCACAACCCCCCCCCCAGTATGCTTTTGCTTCCCTTTTTTTTGCTTTTGGGTAGGTCTTTTTTAAACGCCTGGCTGAGCAGCCAACTGTGACGTACAGCTTGTTTATAACTGAGCCTCGGGATGCTACGGAGGTGGGGCTGGGGCCTTGGGGTTTGGAATATTTTTGGGATATATTTTAGGAGTAGTATAGGAATATTATAGGAATATTATAGTACATTATAGGAATATTATAGGAATATTATAGGAATATTATAAGAATATTATAGGAATTCTAAAAAGAATATTATGGTATACTATATTGGAGTATATTTGGGGTTATATAGGGATAATGGAAAAGAAGTTGGAAACTACAATAGTATTATGGGGTATATCTTGGGGTTATAGTTTAGGGTTTAGGGTTCAGGGGTACCTTTAGAGGGAGTCTAGAGGTTTTATGGGGTTATATAGGGGTATAAAGGGTTGGGGGTTTAGGGTTTTTCAACATTGAAGATCCCTCTAAGGATTATCTCATGTTGGCGTTTATTCTGGGAAGCTCCCAGCTATGGCTCTGGCTCTGGGGATTTGAGGGTTTACTGGTTAGGGTTTGGAGTTTAGGGGTTGCGGTTTAGGGTCCAGGGTTAGGGTGTACGTAGAGTTTAGGTGCTCTAGAAATTGGAGTTTCGCACACACGGGGCCGCAACAGAATCTGGGGATGGAGTCCCCCATAGAGGTTGTCAGGGACCGTTTTTGCCGTTCAAATATGTCAGCTATGACAACGAGATGTAGTTTTGCAACAGTAGATGTGTTGATTGGGAGTAGTATTTGTATCAGCAAAGTTGTCTAGACCAATCACTAAAGAGGCTGTGGTTGAACATAGTCGTCCTCGCAAGAGCCTCTAATAACCCTAAACCCTATACCCTAAACCCTAAACCAAATCCTTCCCTGCGTCTCCAAAAGGCCCTACCTTGTCCTTCACAGAACGGCGAAAAGGTCCAAGCCTGAAGCCTTCTTCTGGGCAAATCATAGCTCATTGAAGGGGGTTAAATAGGGGGTTATCTAGGGTTATATAGGGTAAAATAGGGTTATATCGGGAGAGAGAGAGAGAGAGATATATATATGAACATATATATATGGTTTAGGGTTTAGAGTCTAGACTCCTTTAAGTGGTTATATATAGGGGATTATATAGGGCAGCTTTGTAATTAAGGAGGGTACTAGGAGATGAGACTATAGCCCAAGTGGTGGTCGCTATGGGCCTAATTTCAGGCTTTGAAATCGTAATCGTTCGTTCTGCCAGCCCAGGCCCTAGGCTCAAGAACCCCGAGTCTGGACACTTTAACCCTTAAACTAAACCCTAAACTCGGACACACGAAATGGTAGTTTCCCAAACTAGGGCGACCCCAATATTAATAGACCCCGATACACTATAATCCTTATGGGGATTTTCAGACAGGTAACCCTAAACTCGGACACCCGAAATCTCGAGCCCACGGTCTGAGCCCCGAATCGGCCCCCAGCACTGCACCTCGCAGAGTCCCCACGCTAGCCTCCAATTTCAATGCTGAGGTGACCTCAGCATGTTACAGCAGTTTCACAGAAGCAAGCAGCCAGCAGGGCCTTAAGGGACCACCCAGTTTTAGGTTGAACAGACAAGCCTGAAGCCCAGTTGGCCCACACCACAATCCTTAACGATCTGCTTAAGCTGCCAAAAAAGGAACATCCCCAATGTCGGCCTGAAGTCCCTGTTTGAGAGGTTCCTATGACATACTGACTTGTGGGCTATTCAGCTAGTAGGGCTACCTAAATGGAATTGCCCAATCTTCGTTTCGTAGGTAGGGCCGTGTCAATCCTCTAGGTGTCAAAGAGCAGAATAGTGGTGGTGGATGCAGCGCCATTGGGGTGTTGTTGGTGGTGGTGGTGGGCGGTGGCGGTGGAGTTGGTGGTTGAGGCGGCGGGGGTGGTGATGGTTGTGGCGGCGGTGGCCGTGGCAGCGGCATTGGCGGTGGTGGTGGCATCTTGTCCTTGTCTTTCATTGGGACACGAAAATGCACGATATCTTTCTCCCCCATAGCAAAATGACGAGGATGCATGTCCCCAAACATCAACCCTGAGATTATGGAATGACTTCCGCCACTGCCGTTGCCACAACTTCGCCGCCACTACAACCACTGTAATCCATTCGCGCTTAGCCACGGAGCCATCACCCATTATCCAGGAGAATGCAAAGATGGATGCTCGCCAGGGGCCCCCAACATACCAAGCTAGGGGAGCTTTCTTGGATGTTTGTGCAGCATATGGGTAGCCATGAGGCTTAATTGTACCCCTTACACTCTAAACCGCAGCCTGAACAATTGCCAATGACATCGTTCTAGATTCCTCGTCTTATTGTGGTATATGGTACCTCAAACAGACCCAGAAGGATACTGCTAATTCCTATAGTCCCCTACCTTACAAAACGTCTGCAAACCCCAATTTCCATTTCATTCTGCTTTCTTCCATTCAGTTCTCCATTCCTTAACCTATGCCTAAAGCTTAAACCCTAAACCCACAAAACTTAGCCCCTTAATCTTTCACAGATGAACCCCAAAGCTCTGATGCCGCCAGCAAATTGGTTTGGGGTTCAGGGTGGAAGGGTCGCCACAAGATCCCAACACACGTGAATCTTTTGATTTTAGACCGGCAAAAAGGACCATCAATCTCTGGAGACCCTAAACTAAACCCCATATCTCCCTGTACGTACATATGCATATGGGTCTTTTCATTAGTTGGGGGTCAAGAATTCTTAAAAAGGAGCATGTTCGACACATACACCGATACATACCCAGATACATACCTCGACAAACACTCGATACATACCCCAATACATACCCCCGCAACGTCCACTACGTCAAGAGCCTAGTACTAAGCATACCCGGAAACATACCTCGAAACATACCTCGAAACATACCGCGGAATCTACTCCAATTCAAACATGCATTTTTGACCACGGCTTAGCTGGAAACACCCCACCTTCAAGAAATGCACCTTTAGGCATTAACGATACGGTGGTGAGCCTTAAGCAGTGGATCTACCATTAGCCTGGGAGAAGAAATGATATAGCTTAGACATGGGCATAAGGGTGCAAGGATCCAAATAAAAGGTGGGTTTAGGACCCAAATACCGCTGATATTACAGTATTAGAGCCCTAAGCCCCTATTTTTCAGGTCTTTGGACCTTTAGGGATGGGCATAAAGCCATGGTAGCTAGGGTCTATGAAGGGGGTTGGTGACTCTGTCTGATTTTCTAGGGTTGTTAGGTAGGAATGATAAAGTTTGTTTGTAGCAATCAGCTTGCTTGTGGCAGTCGTCAAAGTTATGCCTTCTCCCTCGGCTCTGCACACGAAACAGCAAGACGTTTGCTGTCATGCCATTAAAGTGGTGACAGATATGTGAATCTGGTCTTGCTGCTCTCACTCAAAACAAGGCGGTGGTGCAGAAGATGTCAACCACCCGCTGCTCTTGAGCTTCGATCACAATCTCCCATGTGGGTTGACGACATGGTAGTGCACCAGGACCACCTTCGAACTCGCATACAGTTACAATTTCCATGTTATTTTCCCCTCTCCTTTTTTGGTACAGTATTTGCTTCTCCAGTAGTTGGGGTAGTCATATCCCTCGACCCTCGACCCGAAACCCAATCCCTAAAGAACGGGAGTAGTTTCAACTTTTGGTATTCCTCTACATACATCGCTATACAACCTCCTTGAGGGGGAGTGGATTAAGCTATCTGTCAGAAAGAGCAGAATACCGTATATGGAATTTAAAGCTCGATGCTGAGCAAGAATCAGAGCAGTTACCAAGACTTTACGGCTTAACTCGGGGTTGCGGCAAAGCTACCAAGGCCATTCTTCATTTTCGTCTAATTCCTTTATGTGGGGTCCCCCGTTTCTTTCCTTGCAGTGCTTGTGGAGGGTTCGAGGGCAAGGGCACATTTGACACGACACAGGTCCAAACTATGGTTTACATAAGGAGCACGAAACCAGTGCGCGACCTGTCCCAAAGACCGTCCTTGTCTTTCGGGCTTTTGAGGCCGCAGTATTAGGCGTTGAAGACTTAGGAATTTGCGCAGTTGATGTAGAAGCCCGAATAATTTCCTCTCATTTCCCATAACCCTCCTTATCTAGCCACGGCCGAGGCTATGTTGAAATTCTTTCGCGACTTGCTTAGGGCCTTAAATTTTGTAGAGGATGCCATCAGCCGGCGGCTCTCATCCACAGTGGTTATGACGGAAGTTTAGAATGTAGGGTTTAGGGTTTAGGGTTTATTTAGTTGGACTTAGGTTTTGGGGGTGATATATATTTATATATATGTATATTATCGCGATATATGGGCTGAGAGGAAACAACCATTCGTGAATTTTCCGGCTTGCATATTGCCGCAGGCATAAGCCCCCCTCTAAGCCCCGAATTTAGCTTGTTTGCTAGGTCCCAAGAGGCCTGTAGTAAAATATTAAGTTATAGCCACATGCTACCTATATCCGAATTATAGCCCCAGATAGCTAGTATTATAGATAACACTAGTGCTTCGAAAAAAATACCCACCTGGCCAGAGACTCGAGTTGAGATTGGGATTAAGGGTCACCATCGTAGTCGGCGGTGTAAGCCCCATGGCCCCTACCGTTACCGATTGAAGCTGAGTTCAACCAATAAGCAGTTACCCTAAGGCCGAAACCCTAAATCCTAAGGACGTTGTCGGCCTTCTTGCTGTTGCCTCTCACGACCTTTGTTGCACGACTCAGGATGTAAATTCTTAATCTTTGCCATGGAACCTTCAACCCTAAACAACTAACTACACACCTGATCCTAAGCCCCAAATGCCCCCTTTAAGGCAAGGCACCAGAAGCTCAAGAAGGTCTCTCTCTCCCGCTCCCCCTCTCTCGCACAGCTGGAGTCAATCAGATGACCACGTCTGGGAGAGAGGATTCTACAGAGGCAGCAAGCCGGATTCTGCACCCCTTGAACCAAGGCAGGGAACAGCTCAAGTTATAGCCAGGTACGTAATGCTACATAGGGTTAATATAAGGTAATGTAAGGGTAATATAGGGGTAGTCTACGGGGTAATGTCCTATGGTCTCTTATCATTACCTTTGTAAAACAAACCTGGGGATTTGCCTAACACACCTACCTAGCTCTGAACCCACATCCCATTATACTATGGTAGCTTCCATTTTCTTTTCCATTATCCCTATAAACCCCCAATATACTATAGTAGTTTCCATTTGGTTTTCCATTATCCCAATATTACCCCCTAAACCCTTACCCCCTAAACCCTAAACCCTAAACCCTATACAACCCCATTTTAGTAGTTTCCATTTGATTTTCCATTATCCCAATATTACCCCAATACACTAAGGCCGTACAGGGCAGGTCTCAGGCTGCACAGAAGTAAGACCATAGGACCTAAGCCTATCGTATTAAAGATGAGGTTTACGCCTAGGATTTGAAATAGGGTTTAGGGTTTGGGATTTAGGATTTAGGGTTTAGGGCTAGGTTTACGCTTAGGATTTGAAATAGTAGTAGGAAGGGCCCACCCTATGAGGGGCCCATACCTTGAATCCGAACTTGATATGGGGGGAATTTGGGCCGCACGATTGCGGGATTTGGGTGTGGTGGGCGTAGGGTCACCCAGCTTTGATTCCTATCAGGTTATGCTATGGGAGTTCAAGGGCTTTAGCGGGTGTAGGGCGCGGGAAGTTGCGGTTCAGAGGATGAGATTTTGACGTGCGGTGAGGTTTGGGGGCTTATCATTTACAGTAGCTAGCAGGGGAGTTTGGGGCCTGGGTTCAGCGACTCCTGATTTTCTTCTGGTTGGCAGGTTGTCGGTGCAGGATTCGGGGTAATTTCTGGTATCTGGGGATATCCTTACCAAACACTGGTCCCCTTGAATAGTAGTTTCTCAACATAATCCCCTCATATGTACCCCTATAACCCCTTTTTAAACCACCCATCTCTCTAGCCTTGGAGTAGGCGTTCTGGCCCTTGCTTAACGAATTATAATGCCATCTCCCTAAAGGTTCTTTTTCGCGTTTAAGGAGCGAATACGGCTTTAATAGGGCTGAATACGGCCTACAAGGGTTGCTTGGGTTCTCAATCTGGGTGCTCTTGGGGGGGCTAGTGTTGTAACCGTTGCTGCGCGAACTTGCACGGAATTCCGTATCCACACACGTTTTCTGTGGTTCAAGAGGGGAGTTTCCCAAAGAGGGTGGGCGGGGCCCGCGGGATAGGGATTGCAAGTGGTGTTAGGGCTGTTAGGGTTGTAGAGGGGACATTTTGAAGAACCCCCCACACGGGTTTATGTAGGGGAGACCTCGCCCCTCCGACAGTGCCGCAATAGGAATATAAGAGTGCCTGAATATGTTTACAAATTTCCCTTCTTATCCCCATTCACTACATGGAATATGGCTTTGGGTATATTGTAATGAGATCCCCATATACCCCATACTCTGTCTACTTGAGGAGGACTATTTAGTCACTATTACTGGACGGGGGGTCCACCGAAGGCTTAAGGTTTGTGGCTGTGTGTTGTTAATAGCTGGCCGTGCATCATCGGTCTCCTGCTGAAAGGGAATTCGGGTTTCGGGCTCAGGGTTCAGTCTTTCGGGTTTCAGGTTAGGGTTTAGGGTTTCAGGTTTAGGGTTTCGGGTTCAGGGTTTAGGGTTAGGCGAGCCCTCGATCCGTAGACCCCAAACAATTCCAAGCCCTAACCCGAACCTGAAATCCCAAGCCCGAAGTCCCAGACCCCATATTTCGAACCCTGCCTGGATCGCTAAAGTACGTAGAATGAGGGTAATCTTGACTTTTTTATAAGAGGTTTTGGGCCATCATTTACTTTAATTGTAGGTGGAGGTGTAATCCAAAACCCAAAGCCCTGAACCCTACAGCCTAAACCTTGCAATCTAAACCCTAAGCCGTTACAGTCCAACATGTTAAGAAGCTCCTGCATGGTGACGGGGGATGCGGACAGCAATCTCAATCTTCCTTGCTACTGGGAAGGGAAGTGGGACGCGCGAGCCATAGAGTTTGCTTTAGGACCTCTGAAGGTGTTCGAAGACCTAAACCCTAAGCCCCTAAACCCTAAACCCTAAGGATGTAGGCTTTGGGGGAGGCGAATCGCCAAAGTGAAGCGAAGCCTTTGTGGTGAACGGCAGAGCTAAACAGTTCAGGCCAAATTGGACTTTAGGCCCCCGGCCGTCTGCAGCTCAAATCCCTGAATCCCAGCACAGGACCCATAAACTTCCTAAAGAGCCCTCATCTATAGAATGCCCGAAGGAGAACAGGACTGTCCATTGCTGTTGCAAGTGCAGTACGCCAGAAAAGCGCCCATGTTGAGGATGTACCTGTATCGGCCACATTTTTGAGCTGTCATGCTTGAGCGACGGCATGTGAGACATTCTGGCATTCTAGGAACATGGCTAGCAGCATCCCCACAGCCGTCCCTAGATTGACAAAAGGATTTTGGTAACCCCAACCCCCAAAATTAGGACCTTGTTTTAGTCATATGATAGTCATAGGGTCCTAATTTTGGGGGTTGGGGTTACCAAAACCCCCTTATGATAGATCATCTTTTCAGACACCTGCTCACTGACATTTGCCTGCCGGGCCCCACCGGAAGTGGCTTGCTTGAACTCCCAAACTCCAAGCCTCGAGCCCTTTCTTCAGGCGTGGGGAACCGCCCCGGGGGCGGTTTACATGGGAACTTCATGAATTGAGTCGTCTAGAAGGTCTTCAGCGCAAAAAAACATATCATCGTCGAGCTAGGTACAGGGTTTAGGGTTCAGGGTTTCTGGCAAGCATCAGAACTCAAGAGTGCTGACGTTTTGAGGCCTCGGGTGCTATGATAAGAGGGCGTTGGTAACCCCAAGCCACAAAACAAGAATGATTTCATAACCATCATCTGACTTTATAAGGTTTTATTGTGCGGGTTGGGTCTGCGAAAAGCCTCTCAATGATTACGGTTTGGGCTTAGGGTTTTCAACACATAGTTTTTTTTGGTGTAGGGTTTAGGGTTTAGGGCTTAGGTTTCAGGGCTGAGGGCCACTGTACATCAGTCGCAGCCTCGACGCAGTGTGTGTCCCACGGCTGAATTACCCTTCCTTGTTTGAAAACTATTGCCTGGACCTTCAGAGTATAGTAAGATTATGGCCCAACATGTCTAACAAACAGCCCAGAAGGCCATCATTCTGCACGCTTGGGGGTCCAGGTCTTCACACTGAGGCGTCCCAAACATTGCAGCATGTGGGTTTTTAAGCCGTATCAACCCTAAACACCATAATTCTTAAACCTCTTGAGCCCTACCATGGCAGGGTGTCGTTTGCTACAAAACAATACGGATAAGATTTGTGTCTCGTGTGATGGCAGTCTCCAAATATAGGGGACGCTTGTTCTCCTTAAGGGTTTAGGTATCGAATCTCATGAATTGCCTTTTCCGTCTGAATCTAGTGAATCCGGACGTCGCGAGGGTCGTAGAGGAGCATTTATAGGTTTCCCTTCACTTCGAGGCCGACATGTGTACCAGGGAGATTGTACAGCCCTGAACCTCAAGCCCCCAAAGCCCAAGAACATCCTTGCATGTGCCTACCATCCCTTGAGAGGGTGATGTTCCGAAAACCATGAACGCTGAAGCTCATGCCTGGGAACCCGAGACAAGTTCAAGGGCTTTAATTCCATATGTGGATAGGCTTGTTCTTTCGGGGAGTCATCGAAAAAGGGGCTGGGAGTTTAGGTCAGGATTTAGGGGACAGGGTTAGGGCTTTAGATGGGCTGAGGGCTTAGGCAAGTTCATGGTTAAGGGTGTGTAGACAGATTTCCATGTACAAAGGTCAAACGCCGATGCTAATTATTCAAGCGCTGTGATTCCGGACTCTATCCTTTTTGGTCTCGAGTCTCTATCAGATTCTAAGGCAGTGCTCGAAGCTGAAAAACCTTGACCCTAAACCCTACCTACGTCCTAATGCGTGGATGTTGGTAGTTGGTAGTAACCTCAATCCCCATTGTTGACACCCTGTTGTAGTCACAGGGTCCTAATTTTGAGGGTTGGGGTAGGCATAATCCCCCCATAATGCCGGCATAGCCCCAGTTCCCGTTTCTTTTTCCACTTGCTTTTGTATTTGGTTCTCCATTATTTTGACTCACGCCTCAATCCCAAATCTTGCTCTCTAAATGTGGTTCAGAATTTTTAGAGATTTCAGCGGCCAAGCAAGATTACTACCCTCCACCCAAATAGGACTCCACCCCTGCCTATGACTCAGCATTCTCAAAATGCCGATTGTGGTATCTTGTAGCATACAGTGAGCTTTTACTGTTTGGCAGGGGAAGCCTAAACCCTAAACCCTATATGACCCATGGCTTTTATTACTGGGCCCCCAAGTTGAACCTCAGATACATACACCTACCAATGTCAGAAAACCTACATACACATCAAAAGCCGCAACAAACCTCCTACTTGATATAACCCCTTTCTAAAAGCACACTAGATTTTAACAATCTTTTTTTCCTGGGGGTTGGGGTTCAATCTTCCTGTCGGGACTTCCTGAGGTATAGAGGCTTGAGCTTTGAGGGCTTAAGGTCTAGGGCAGGAAGTACTCCTGAAAGATACGATGAAGACTGCTCATTCCCCTTTTCAACTGCCCTAGGAACTCCGGTTGCGTATTGCAAGCTAAACCCAGTCATCCAGTTGTTGCCTGGAACCTGGGTTAGCATACTGCCACTTGGGATGTGCCTGGTGTCCCTAAAACTATTGGATTCCAAAGGAACCTCAAGGCTCAGAGTTAAGGGTTTAGGGCTTGCTTGGAGGATCATGGGGACTTGGTAAGTGGGTTAATAATGGGGAGAATTGGGGGTATTATATGGCTTATGGGGATTATGAACCTACTTACTAAGTCCCCATGAACCTTCAAGTAGGGTTTAGGATAGCAACCGGCTTCAAGCAGCCTAGCTGTAGAGCTCTGCGATTAGGGCCCTGGTTTGGCTGCCATTTTCGAGAGGTTCCTTGACCATCCCTCCACTATTGGAGGTCCCTGGAAGGATGGGGAGGTTTAGGGTTTAGGGTTTAGTGTTTGGGGTTCAGGGTTTAGGGTTTAGGGTTTGGGGTTTAGGGTTTGGGGTTTCGGGTTGTTGTTTGTAACCACATCTGGTCAACCAACCCTAAACCCCAAACCCTGACCTCGTTTGTTACCTTGCGCGCAAATTCATCGCTAAACCCTGATGCTGCAATCCCGAACCCCAATCCCTGAAACCCATACCGGCGCTAAGACGCAAAACCCTGATCCCCAAACCCCAGGCCTCACTACACACAAGGGGGGGTAATACAGGAGATAGGGTTGAGGGTTTAGGATTTAGGGTCTAAACTCCTTAAACGGGGATTGTATAGATGACTTTTATGGGGATGATGAGGGGGGATACTAGGAGTTTAGACTATGGCCCATATCCTCAGGAAGCGCGCTGCTTTTGACCCGATCGCTTAGATACTGCTAATGTAAGGAGTCAACCTTGGGGCTAGAGATGGTAACATCCTGATTACACCATCTGATGACACTTTATGGTTCAGGGGTTTAGGGTTTAGGGTTTAGGGGTTTAGGGTTGGGGAATCCTAACGCAAAGACACCTGGGATTGCAATCAGTCTCATAGATTGGCATATGTTCAATCCTTCCAGAAGATCCTCCGGTCGGAGAGCTAAAATATGCCTCCAGCTTGTTCGCCAAAGCGTGCTCTGGGTCATTGGGGTTTAGGGCCTAGGTCTTAGGGTTTAAACCCAATGAAGACATAGACGAACAATTTTCATGAATTGTTATGGTGAAACCCAGTAAGGTAAAAGATTCTTTTTCTAATCGACCGTATCTCAAGTAGGAGCCACTGTCTTGTGAGCGTCTCAACTGCACACGGGCGGCTGCCTCGCCGGAGTACAAATCAGCGGGGTTCAGGATGCGGGGTTAGTTACATATATATGTGTGTGTATAGGTATATACATATATATATATATAGATATTGGGGCTGTATAGGGATAACGGAAAAGAAAATGGAAGCTACTTTTTAGGGTGTAGGGCTAAGGGTATAAGGATCGAGGGTTTAGGGGATCCTCCTATGTTGACGACGACAGGTGCCCAAATTCTGGAAGCGCTGCACCCTAAATCGCCGGTCCTTTTGACCTGTCATGAAATAAGAAATGTGTAAGTATGTTCTGTATAGAAAGATAAGCCTGAGTATCTCAAGAATTTGCATCTGCCTCCGAAGTACCTTAAGCAAATGCCTCCGTGCATGCACTAAACTCTAAACTCTTGGAGGCCGGGACGCTTCTCGCTTTTTTTTTTTCCGGGTGCACAGGTGCAGCGTTATTCAGGGTGGCATTCTGCTCAGGTTCTCCGGGGAGCAGAGATTATCCTCAACTAAAGACACCGCCAAGAGGTAGTTTGAGTAGGGACGAAGAAGGTCTAGCAAAACTCAATCCCCTCCTGAAAGAACCTTAGTAAGGTCGCTTCACATAAGTACAAGTATATCATCAGGAGCACGCATGAATAATTCGGGTTCATCATGAGGGTAGACTATCGACGATCATCCCCAAAAATAGAGTGGGTACCCTGGTCTCACCCCATCCGAATGCAAAAAGTACAGGAATGAATAGTGCATAGTTCAACTTAAAGCAATATTTAAGTCTAGGCTGAGGTTTCATATACCTAAATATCCCTATATATCCCATTATAGTAGTTTCCATTTTCTTTTCCATTACCTGACCCCCAAGATATACTGAGACCCCAAACTTCCATAGGGACGTTCAGACCTTCGGTAGTGAGACGCTCGCCCAAACGTTTCGCGCAAAGAGGTCGAGGAGACTGACGCGCTGGCACCCAGTCAGGTCAATGCGGGGCTTGGTAGCGGTGATCATATGAGCCATTGCCATAGTCCTTAACGGGGGATTATATAGCAGATTATATAGGGTACTATTATAGGGGTTATCATATGAGATTACCCTAAGGGTCCAAGGACCCAAGCAATAGGGTTTTAGGGCTCAAATACTATACTATTACTGGTATTTGGGCCCTAAAACCCTATGATTTGGGTTCTTGGACCCTTAAGACTATGTCTGGTGACCATAACCCAAAAATCGGAAACGAATATTGTCACTTGATAGCAACAGGATCCTAGTTTTGGGAGATGTTCCTGAGCCCTTGTATTACGTGAGCTCTCATTGTCTCACCCAAGACTGAACCCCGAGTTCGCAATGAGTCCGCATGATCACTGCCCATTTTGGCCTAGGAAGACAGATTTTTATCAAAACTGGGCCCGCTGTCCTTCAGTATTCGTAGTGAGCCCCGAAGGAGCCCATGATTTGAGAAACTCCCATATTGCCGTCTTGCCAAACTCATGGTTTTGTGGTTTTCTGGAATTGCGGAGGCATCCAGAAGTTTGCTATGAGTAAGGTAGCAGACGCCCTGCAACCATGTCACGAAGCTCTGTCAGTGAATACGCTCGCATAGTACGCTTGGTATATTAGGGTAACATTCTTCTTTGGGGTTCAGATAGTTATAGTAGTATTCTCAGTACTGTAACCCTAAACCCTAAAACCCTAAACCTCAAACCCTAAACAGGGTGTAGGCTTTAGGGTTTAGGGCGGGAGGGGATGAACCCCAAAGCATAAACCCTACCCTGAAATCTGCACTCCAAACCATTAAGAATCTAAAGCAACTAACGACGGTCCTGGGTTCAGCTCTTAGGCTTTGCCTTTGGTGGTGTGGCTGCATGACTAGGGCTTAGGGTTTAGGGGCTATATAGCGTGTAGAGTATACTTACCCACCGTTGAACATCCCTTTGTAAGCCGTTCCACAACTCATCAACAGGACTTAGTCGAATCGTTAAACCCTACATGCAGGGTCAGGGGGACTTCGTAAGTATATCTATACTTCCAAACCCTCCTACGCTTACACGGGCCATATTATGCCCAAGACCCCGAAAAGGACCACAAAGTTGACATTTTAACAACTACAACCCCCCAAGTCCTGAACCTTCAACCCAAAATCTGTAAGCTGCAAACGCCTTTGTCTTGAACTTGGAGAAAATGTGCATAGGGTACGTACGGCCGTGGCCCTAAACCCGAAACCTTCAACCCTAAACTGGGTACCACGATGCGGGGGGTCTCTAGTCTAAGGGCTCTAGTCAAAATGTTGCGTCAGGATTTCCCTGTGTTTCCCTTCGGCCTGTGGGCTGGTCCCAGTCACAAAGCATCTTGAGGTGGTGGAAACTGTAGGTTTAGGGCATTGGCTTATTGAACCCTTTCTGAGCCCTTCTTGAATAGTTTCGGAGGTAGCTTATCACACTTGGAAGTACGAAGGTTCTGGGATCTGAACCCGAAATCCTAAATCCCAGACCTTAGGCCTCACCCTGGACCCCCAACAGTAGCTAAAACAAAGGTCCCAAACCCCAAGATGGACAAAAGACCAGCATTCAGCATTGCACGTAATTTGGGGGTCCAGGTAAGAGCTAGCCCTAAATCTCCGACCATAAGCCCTCAAGCGTACCTCGCCTGACTCTGACTGGCTGCATACCCGCTTCCAGGAGACACCTGGATAGCACCCTACCAGGAAATCGTCCTGGAATACCCTAGATCTCCCTGAGCACCACTTCACCTACAGTTTTCCAGGCTAAATGCCAGCTCAGGGTGGGATGGGTGAACCCTACGCCCTACACCCTAAGCCCTAAACCATGTAGTAGATTCTGAAGAACTTGTATATGATCCTCTTTGAACACAGGACTTGCACAAGCAAGTACACTTCTGAGCACGAGGGCTTTTAGTTTTCTTGGCTTCTTTCCGGTTGAAATAAACGTCCTGCATGAACTCGTTATACCAAAGTCGCATGCTTCCCAAGCACTCAGGCACTTCGGCATCATAAACCCTAAGCCCCTACCCCTAAGGGTCCAAGTACATAATTATCATATACTTACCCAAAACCTGTACTATAATGACTATTACCCCAAAACCAAGTACCTAATTCTTGGGTACATGGACCCTTTGGGTACAGTATTGGCCATGGTGCCGTAGTTCCCTGATTCAAGTATCGAGTCCATACCCTGAGGAAAGGCTGGGTCACTACGCTGGATGGAGGAAGTTTTGCAACACCTAGGAACCCCATGGTCCCCTAGTTACTAATTATAGGATTTAGGGTTGAGGATTTCGGGTTCAGGCTTGTAGGGCATATGTATAAAAGGTGGTGCAAGATGTCCTTCTTCCACAGTAGGGATCAACAGAGCTTGCCTTTCTCCAAGCTTACCATCAAGGCGCCTTGCACGCGCGTTTGTCATGCGGGAGGTCCTAGGCACAATCCCTGCATCATCCGAGAGGAACCCGCACCTACCCTCCTATATGAATGCCTTCTAGCTCCTGAGGCTCCCACGATTTTCGGAAACCTCCCCTGCTTCCTAAGGAAGACCCATAAACCATGAACAATCCTCTATGTGTTGCCAGGGTCCTCAGAGCTCCCCTTTCATTTTGAAAGTTTAGAAGCCTAAACTTTAAAGGCTAGACTGCAGAGTTCAGGTCCTCAGTTCTATTTAGGTATCTTAATAGAACATGGTCTCCCCTGTGTACCCATATGTTCTTGCCTATCCCCATTCTGGTTAATAATACGGACCCCCACAAGAGAGCCATACAATTTTGGAAGCCCCAATTGTCCGGATCCAGTTCAACTCAAGGCACCTGAGTCGCACTTGGAGCAGCATGCCTGCCAGTTCGTAGCAGGGAATGAAGGAGTTCATGATTCCTGCGCTGAGGCCGGTTGTAGTTGGTTGTGGACCCTGGCAGCCACTTTGGGCCCCAATGCCACAGCAATCTGTTCGGGATCTCCTCAAAGTATTGGCGTTAGTAGTTGTACTCAGCAGCAGCATTATGGGGAGGCTGCTGGCTGTTGTGGTCGCTACGACAATGGTGTTGCTGCTGATGTGGTCGCCATCCTCCTTGCTTTTCTTGCTCCCTGTGCTCCTCCTGCTCGTCGTCGTCCTCCTCCTCCTCGTTTCCTCATCATCGCAGTCCTCGGCACCGTCATAGTCGCTGTCTTTGCCCTCGTCGTCGTCTTTGTCCTATTCGTTTTCCTCGTCCTCGTCGTCCCTGCTGTCAATGACCTCTCATTGTTGCCGTCGTCCTTGTGGCTCTTTTCATCGTCATGGTCGTTGTTTTCGTCGTCTTGGTCGTCGTCCCCGTCCTCGTTCCAGTCGTCATCCTTGTCCTGGTCGTTGCTGTCATCGTCGTCCTCGTAGTTGTGATGTTTGTCGTCCTCGTCTCAGGGTCCTCATGATCGTCGCCGTTATCGGCATCATGATCGTCGTCCACGTGGTTGTCCTCCTCCTGGTCCTGGTCCTGGTCCTCCTTTTTCTCCTCCTCGTCGTCGCCGCCGCCGTGGTGGCAGCGGTGGTGTTTGTGTTGGTTGTCGTCGTCGTCGAGGTCGTCGTCGTTCTCGTCCTGTTTTCAGCGTCGCTGCCGCCATCGCCGTCGTCGTTGTCGATAGATTCATATTTTGATGTATTTTGATGCTGGATATCCTCCTACGCGCATGATGGATCTTCATTCCCGGCTAAGAGAAAGCAGATCGGTGGAGAGCGGTGACAAATGGGGCCAACTGTCCCGGGGCCGAGAGACACGCCTCCATAGAATCCGAATTACGCGAGGCTCTCGATCTGATTCAGAGTCCCTCAAACTTGCGCAGCCCCTATGTGATGCTTAATCACCAGCTAGAATCCAGATCCTGCAAGAACCCTAATCTCCGCGGGATCCTGCCATGGATTTGACGAAGAAGCAGCACAGACGGGGAAATTTGCCTCCCCCCGGGAATCCCACAGCTGCAACCAATAGCATTTGAGTAGAGGAGTTCAATTTCTTAATACGCAGAAACCTTGTGATGATATTCAACGTTTGCTTTCTTCTAGTACCCATGCAGAGATCCTGGAGACCCTCGTTGAGCAATCCTCTCCCCCCAATAACAAGCTTCCCCACACCCTATAGTAGACATTCTCAATATAGTCTCATATACTACAACGAGAATTTTGATTACTGGGTGCCGGGAGCTTCAATATTAGAGGGAGGTGTTAAAGGGGCAGTGAGATTCGGAAGGGTCACGCGCCATTCTCCCCAATTCCTTGCTACGGTGGATGGTTCCCACTGCTACCTTGGATGGAGGAAATCTTACACCAGTTAGGATCCCCAACATGGTGTGATTCCTGGGGTAGGAGGTAAACAGTATGGTCCAAAACCTTAACCCTAAACCCTAAACTATCCACAGCGGGACAAGAACGGCATGCCTCCAAAGAATAGATGATCATGATGCAGTCCTACAGCGTTGTTGATTAAAACCCAAGATCCTGGGCCATAGACCTTAGACCTAAGGTTTCTGTAGGCTCAGATAGCTTGCGTGCACGACCCCTGGGATACCGCCCCTTGCCGCGATCCGGCCCGACTCGACCCCAGGGCAGGGCAGCCGCAGTTTTTGGATGCAGCTATTCGGGATTCACTTAGGTTTAGGATTTAGGGCTTAGCATTCCCAAAGGGTCCATGTANNGTAAATGGGATATACTTGGGCCTTAGAGTAGGTGTATGGGAACCTGTTTGGGCCCTAAGTATATACCATATACCTACATGGACCCTTTGGGATTCAGGGTTCAGGCTTCATGGTTTGGGATGTAGGGATCCCCGGGCTTCATGCTAGACTTGCAAGTCCCAAACGGCTAAACCCTATGCACCCCAAGACCAGAACTATGACAGCATCCCCCATACCCGCAACATGCACTTGCCTCAACAACGGTCAGGACCTTCATGTATAACATCCACAGCCTGCACAACTTGGCTCTAAGGGTATGCACGGGTACCTCATCAAGGAGAACGCCTACTGCATCGTGAAGGTTCCTGGAAACTTATATCTCAGCATCCACCAGGAGGAACAGCAAGAATGAACTGGGGAGCTGCCAGGGTCCAGTGCAACTTGGACATACCTGGTCCCAAAGTCGGTAAAATAGTCGCCCAACATTCCGCCACAATGCCAACAAGTTCCCAAAGTCATTGAGTTCGTGGCCCAAAACCACCAAAAAGCGCCAACCAGGCTATAATTCTACCTATATTGAGGTCCCTAAACCCTAAACCCTAAAACCCTAAACCCGAAAACCCTAAACCCTAAAACCCTAAACCCTAAAACCCTAAACCCTAAACAGTCTTACTAAGTCATCAAGCCTTTCGCCTGAGCCGCCCTCACCCCAGATGCCTTCTCTCTTCGTCTCCACGACACTGCAGACGCAGCTTGAATAGCAGGAGCTTCTCCGCAATATGGGGTTTTCCCCAAAATAGGGGTACCATTTTAGGGGTCCCCATAATAAGGATTATAGTACGTATATTGGGGTCTATATTGGGGTCCCCCTATTTTGAGAAACTACCATATAATAATAGCCGTTGTAGTAATAATGATAGTAATAACACGAGGAATAAGACATCACAAAGATAGTGCTGTGGCTAAAGTTTAATCATGCTTATTTGGGAATCAGGGAATTCTCTGTATAGTTCCCATGAATACGCCCTTCCATGGTCCCTTAAAAAAACAAAGATAGTTATTCCATCGATAGTATAATAATAGTGAACATAATAGTGATAATTGCCACCGTAGCGACCCCCTGTATCCCTAGCGTACCAAAGAGCTCCCTGGTTTGCACGCCCACCCCCCAGATGGGGAAGCATAAGCCCTACACCTGAGGGTTTAGGGTTTAGGGTGTAGGGTTTAGGGTTTAGAGTAGGGTGTAGGGATTACGGTTTAGGGTTTAGCCTAAACCAGCTGCTGACGCAGACTGCGGCTCCTGCAGACAATGGCTTCTCTGGCCTTTGATTAGGCGGGAATGAAGGAATGAAAAAATGGAAACTACTATAATGAGTTATGCAGGGACTACTATAAGTACCATAAGGATCCATTCCCTCATTCCAAGCTAGCCAAAGGTAAGTTTCTGTTCTAAGAGAAGAGATGCGAGCGAAAGTGCGTTGTTCTGGAGACTTTTTTGTGAACAAGTTTGTACATTCTAGTAACTCGAACATATACATGACTACGTAGCCCATAGTAACCCTATACCAAAAATATTTGAAAAGTGGGCAGGGCTATTTGTGGACCGACATGGGGAATAAGCCTAGAGATTACATCAACCCGCAGAGTTTGTATGTTCTCGTGAGCTTTTCTAGGAGTTTCCAAAATCTTTAAGGCCCCCTCTGGAATTCCCTGCAATAAAGATTTCACTAGATGTTGGTCTATGTTTGGGCTCCCTGTTCATGAAACCCCCGAGTTCCACTTGGACCCTATTGGAAACCCTTAACCCCAAGGCCTAGGCCCGAAACCATATGAGCCATTGTCCAAATTCCTGGTATTCCCCCTTAATCACTCCTACAATAGTCCCCAGCAAGGAGTTCAGACTATAGCTCATATGAGCCATGGTCTAAACTCCTAGTATCCCCCTTAATAGCCCCTATAGTAGTCCCCTATCTAATCCCCTATGTACCCCCCCATTTAAG
>CAJNIZ010005763.1:0-18786 GCA_905231905.1 Symbiodinium pilosum | reverse complement strand
GTTTAGGGTTTAGGGTTTGGGTTTAGGGTTTAGGGTAACTTAGCAACTATAGTTATAACCCAAATATAAGTCCCATAACTACAGTTACCCTAGATATACTTGGGTTATAACTACAGTTACTAAGTAGGTTCTAAGTACAATGGACCTCCAAGTAGGCTTTGGGAACCCCCCCTCACCTGGACCGCCAAAGTCTGTGGAACAATGGTTTCTTGGGCTGCCTCGTTGAGGCACCAACCAGAAAGCAGTCAAATAACATGGGGAAGTTTTTAAGGACCCTAAACCCTAAACCCTAAACCGCGAGTGGGGAGTTTGTAATTAGGAGCTGCGAGCTTAGGATTGGGGGTAAGGCATTTAGGGTTTAAGGTTCAGGATTTAGGGTAAGCGTGCTTGAGCCTAAACCCTAGGCCCCAAATCCTGTATGATCCGTAAACCCTGAACCCTAAACCCTAAACCCTAAACCACGTTTGTATGTTTGTTCGTGCTTTCGGGCTATTCTTCCCATGGGGTCTCCTTAGAATCCCTGCTGTTGGAACCGAAGCCATGCATGCCCGCAGTATATTCTTACATAATGAGCTCTCTTAGGGTTTAGGGTTTAGGGGGGGGGGGCCATGCAGGATGTTTAATATCCAACGTATATATCCCAAAGGTCCCATCTGCATCACAACGTTCTGGCATAAAACCCATCTTATGGCTCAATCATGTAATCCCTGAACCCTAAACTTCAAACCATGTATCATTCACTCCAAACCCTGAACCTTCAAACCTAAACCCTGGACTCTGAACTATAGGATAGTAGCTTCCATTTTCTTTTCCATTATCCCAATATAACCCCCTAAACCCTAAACCCTAAACCCTAAAACCTTAATCCCTAAACACCCATATAACCCATGTGTCAGCTCAGTCTCTCAACCACTTGGCGCATCGCAGCTTCACCACCCAAGACTTTGAACGTCCTTATGGCTCAACTGGGGTACCCTACTTGGAGGTTCATCCTACTTATAACCTACTTAGTAACTGTAGTTATAACCCAGTCATATCTAGGCCAACTATAATTATGGAACTTGTATTTAGGTTATAACTACAGTTACTAAGTAGGTTATAAGTACAATGGACCTCCAAGTAAGGGTCCAAGGACCGAAATAATACGGCTTTGGGTCCTAAATACCGTTCAGATTATAGTGCTTGGGCCCTGCCCCAAGGCTCTTGGACCTCATAATGGGATCTTAAACCTTAGCCCCGAAAGCCAAAACCTTCCCCCAGAAGGCCCCCAATAGCCCTAGGAGCCTTAGGGTAATATCCCTAAACCCTAAACCCCCATTATTTGGGTGCTTGGACGCGTATAGGGGTACCCTTTAAGGACCATCACCATGCCTGGAGAGTTACGTGATTCCGTGGGTTTTAGGGTTTAGGGTTTAGGGTTGTTTAGGGTTTAGGGTTTAGGGGTAGGGATTCTGTGGGCCTTGTTTTGGAAAAAGTTGCGCTTTGGGTGCGAGACGCGGTTTAGGGGCTAAGGGTTTAAGGAAACCCTATAGATGTTGTGCGAGTACAGAAAAAGCATAGGGCATAGGGTAAAAACTGTTGATAGCGACGGGAGGGTGGGAAGTGGATACAAACTCCAAAGTCTGAAGCAACTAGATCACAGAGTTGCGGCGAGAATGTTAAGAGCGCTACTACGGTGGATACCAAACATCCTGCATACTTTAAGAATTATGGTATTCTGGTATACTAAAGTCATGCAGGGTTTATAGTATCAGTAGTAGAGGAGCACGCTCCTTCCTGCATGGCTTGTACTATGTAAGTCTACAAGCTGCCGCCCGCGTAACCTTCCTTGAAGGGAGCTTGATAACTCGCGCGAAGTCTTGGGTCGAGGCGGAGGGGATAGAGGGACCTGATGCAAAGCTGAGGTAAGGGTTTAGGATACCTCAACACCCAAAGTCAGGACCCTATGACTATCATATGTCTTGCAAGGTCCATTTATGAGGATAGCCTCCCCTCCCTTGTATCCTGAACGGCAAATTCCAAGCCCTATTCCTCAATCCTACCCAAAACCCAAAAGTAGGTTGAATAGTGACCCTGAACCCCTAAAAACAGCCAAAAAGGCCGTTACCCTACGTACTTCTGAGGTCTAGGTAAAGCTTCTGCTACAAAAAACCCTCTTCCTACCTGATACATGCAGCCGTGCAGCTCGTTTGTGATCAGGGCGCCGGTTGCCTTGCTGAGTCCCTACTACTGGCTTGCTGTTACGGAACTTAATTCAAGTCACCCTAACGGGTATAAACAATAATCAATATGGTTTCTCCAGTATAATAGCTTATCTTCAGTTCCTTAAGAGCAACCCAACTACTAACAGTTGTTTTGCACTCCTCTTCCACCTTGTTAGAGCTGAGTTTTTTTGGCAGTCCGGAAAAGTACTTATATCAGCTATATTGATAACTCCTAGTATCCCCTTTAACAACCTCTATAGTAGTCCCCTGTATAATCCCCTATAGAACCCCCTTTAAGGGGTTAAGTATATGGCTCATATACAGAGGCGCATACCCCAACAAGTGCAAAGGTCGCGCCACGGGTCCATAGCAAACCACCTCGACCAATGGCTTCGTGTTGACTTTCCCAAAGGGTCCTTGTATTGTAGCTATGCAACATGTACTTAAGGCCTTCAAGTAGTAATACCCTAACCCCTCCGTGCCCTAAGTGCATACCATATACCTACCCTAAACCCCAAACCCTATACCCTGGACAATATGCAAACGAGACAACAAGTTACCGGGTACAAAGGATCCCTAACGCTGGCCCAGCTCAGATCTTGCAAAACAGGACTGGCAGGCCCCAGGTCAACACCACGGGGTTATGGGCTCAGGGTTTTGGAGTTTGGGGTTTAGGGTTTAAGGTTTAGGGTAACCCTAAACCCCTGAACCCTAATCCCTGAGCCCTCATCCCTATAAGGGTCCAGGTACCCCATACTTAGGCGGTCGGAGTTAAGGGGGTCAGGCTAGACAAGTGGTTTTGGTAATGTTTGAGGATGTAGCAGGTATGGGCTATGGGCTATGCAGGTAGAGTCTAGCGTTTCGCTCGCAACAAGAAGTGAAGCTAACAAACAAAACGCTGTAAACATAATTGAATTTGCATGTTACGGTGACGAAAGGCGCGCATGCCAACAACTGCCCCATGAACCCTATAAACCCTGGCGATGTGGATCCTCTGCACCAGACAAACCCTCCAGCATCAAAGCACTTTGTGCAGGCAAGATACCAGAAACAGCAGCAGCCCGGAGTGCGCAGCCAACTGTTTGTTTTGCATGCTTTGGTCATAATTGAAGCGTTTGGGGTCAAGCTGTCTGCCTCAGGGCTTACAAGGTCTGCGGCTTAGAGTGCACAAGCCTTAGGGTTTAGGGTTTTAAGTTGAGGTCAGGGCTTGGCGTATACTCATATATTAATGCAGTCCTGTAGAAAAACGTAATGTTCAGGGCAGGGTGCTGGATGTGAAGTTGAGAGCGTTGATGAGTGAACCGCTAGCAGCAACAAGAAACATGACATGAAGATCACTTTCTAAGGCAAGGGCTACAATCCCAAAGGGTCCATGTAGCTCTATAGTATATACTTGGTTCCTAAAATAAGCATATGGGAACTCCTCTGGGCCTTATTTAGATAGTATATAATTACGTGAAGCCCTAGAGAGCCCTATGAGGTGCTGTCCAAAGAGGTCACCTACGCAAAGTCTGAACTCCTAGAACCCCCCTTAGCCCCAAGGCTCCTAGGACTATTTGGGGCCTTCTGGGGGAAGGTTTGGGCTTTGGGGGCTAGGGTTTTGGATCCCATAATGAGGGTCCAAGAGCCTCAGGGAGTAATCCCTATCATACTTCCCTAGACAACCCCCCTATATAACCCAGCTTAAGGAGTATAATCTACAGCTCACATAGCAGGAGAACATCCAGATCTTGAACGTCCGCAGCTTCAGGTGCAGGTTGCTTTCCCAAAGCGGTCAATGTAGTTATGTGGTATATACTCAGGGCCTCCCCCCCAAAAAAACATACAACTACTTTACGACCCCAGTAGATACTATACACCTACCTAAACCCCAAACTCTGCACCCTAAAAGTTAATCCCTAAACCCTTCACTATCTAGCTACATGAACCCTCTGGGCTTTTGCAGTGCCCTCCAGGCAATGAGGATTTTCTTGAGTACCGCGTTAGCGCGGGGGCAGGCTGAAAATTTGCAAAGTTTATCCTAGGCAAGGTTTAGAGTTTAGGCTTTAGGGTGACTGAGGGTTTAGGGTTTAGGCTTTAGGGTGACTGAGGGTTTAGGGTTTAGGGTTTAGGGTGACTGAGGGTTAAGGGTTCGAGGTGTTTTGGGTTTAGGGATCCAAGTATACAAGCAATGCCAACAATTGAGAGTCATATGGATCGTGAATTGGACACTTGCATGGAAACTGGGGTTATAAGGGGGGGCTACATAGGCATCCAAGTATATAAATGATGTCTGTAACAATTACCTGTGTTGGGCTATTTGGATCGCTAGGGAATATAACAAGCCCAAGACTCTCAATGAAGCGAGAGTCGCTGGTAACTGAATCGTCAACAGAAACCTCTAAGCACTAAGCCCTGAGCCCTAAGCCCGAGTGAGGAGAATGTTGCCTTACCAGCCCCAGCCATTATTGTTGATACTAAAAATCCTGCATGACCTTGATATACTATAGTCCCACCCTAAATCCTATACGCAAGCTTGGGTTTAAACCCCCAGGGTTTTAGGGTTTAGGGCCCCAAACCCTAAACCAATCTTTTGGGAAATGGGTGTGGGAGCAAAAAACAACACTGAGCAGCATATCCACCACAGGCCCGGGCTTGCGAAAACAGAAAAAGCGGTTTAGGGTTTAGGGTTTAGGGTTTAGGGTTTAGGGGCCCATTGTGGTAATTACCTTAGACGGGCACTTGAAAAGGTATTCCGGGGCATATGTCAGAACAGCACGTGGACGCTTTCGGCAGGTGACCTTACGTGCAACAGCTCTATGACAATTACCCGCTAAGTCGTAGGTATAGCATGCCAAGCTGTAATTAGGTGATTGGGGTTACAGTTACAGGTAACCCTCAGCCCCGAATCAGCATCGAAAGCCCTTCGCAAGAGCCGTGCGAACATGAATCCTGACATGCTCTGTTGGCAGCTACCATCTAGACAGAGAGTCCGAACTTTGAACAAGCCCCGTCCTTTCAGAAGCCTCGAACCACATACCTACTATATAATGAACAAACACCCCACGTGCATACAACCACCTTGAAGAAAAGCAGCAATTACGTATTTCCCGAATCAAACTGAAGACATCGAGAAGATCCGAAGTGACCTGAGAACCGCTCGCCACCCAGACTTTAAACTCGTCTGAAGAGACTTATAGGGTTGTGTGGCAGCTGTAGAATGTTAGGGTTCAGGGTCTAGGTTCAGTTGAAATTTGTTGACAAGAACCGCAAAGTCGCAACATGGCGCTACAGGAGCGTCCGCCAAACCCTTAGCCAGACCGCGCAATGCCAAGACCCTGCTCCAGGATCTGCCCACAAACACAAAACCCTAATCTGCCCTGCTGCCCTGCTGTTAAGGAACTTAAACTAAGTTACTATAGTGGGGAAACCATATTAAGCACTATATATACCCATTATGGCAACTTAATTTAAGCTAGTTCATTAGCAGCAAACAGTAATTGCTAAATCCAAAGCCCTGAACTCTCAATTCGAAACCCTGAGCCGAGAAACCTAAACCATCCTAAACCATTAATCCTATAGTTCAATTCCCAACTCGGTACCTCGAATGCTGAACCCTTCGCGCTGTGTTGACTCAGGGCCCTCATACTGTAACTGAACCCTATACGTGGGTTAGCGCACTCATCCAGAAACAGTCTATACTAGGGGTACTATTGAGGGCTTTTGTGTAACCCATTTGTACTTACTATCCAGCTGTTACTGAGCAGGAGCAGCATCCCGAAACCCTAGACCATAAGCCCTAATGCCTAATCCCTAAACCCAATACTCTAAACCCTGAACCCTAAGGCAAGACCAACCCTAATCCCCAAACCCTAAACCCTTATCCCTAAACCCTATTAACTCCTACCTAAACCCCAAAAATATGTAAAATAATTGCCCTAAGCCCATAATAATAGCCATAAAGGCCATTATTTTACATACTTTTGGGGTCCAGGTAAACCTGAAGCCCTAAACCACTTCCTGGCCTCCCGAGACGGCAGATTGTACGTAGAGTAGCCCTTTGCAGCAGGGCCGTCATACAGAAGTGGACAGCGCGATTTAGGGATTACCTGAACCCCCAAAGTATGTAACATAATGGCTTTTTGGGCTATACTTAAAAGTGTTGGGCTGGTATCTTACCTACTTTTGGGGTCTAGGTCGGGTTTTATGAGCTGAGGGCTTCAGGTTTAGGGTTTTGGGCTTAGGGTTGGCGGTAAAGGATGTTTTGGCTGAGGGTTTCAGGTTTAGGGTCTTTGGTTTGCTTAGGGTTTCAGGTTTCGAGGTTAGGGTTTATGGGTTTAGGGCTTCAGATCTAGGATTAGTTTTAGCGCATAGATCTGGGGGAACCAAGGTTCGCATGAAGAGTAGTCAACCCCTAAACTCTAAACCTACCCGAAATATTAGGGGCCGAGGGACCGTAGTTCTGACAACCACTCACATAAGCTTCAGAAGTCAGTGCTTAAGGCCCCTAAACCCTAAACCTTAAACTGAAGCCCGAAACCCGAAAAAGGCGTCGGATTCAGGCTTAAGAGCTTACAAAATTCAAAGCTGCAGGCTTGATAGAAGGTTGGGCCTTTTATATGGTAATTTCCCTAAATAAGGGAACCCCAATATAGACCCCAAAATACTATAGTCCTTATTATTGGGACCCCCAAAATGGTACCCCTAATTTTGGGAAACCTCCATATACCAAGACCCTCACAGTACCTGAACTGAATTTGGGTTATTGTGGGTTTGGGGTTCAGGGTTTTGGGGTTTTGGGTTTGCCTGATAGTGCGTACCGCGGCCAGAACACGGGGTAGTTTGCCGGTTTTGGTATGCAATGCAAACCATGACCAGTTAATTTCCCTCAATATTGGTTCCGAATTCTTATCTTATCGGGGAAACGGATTGCCAGGCTACCATGACAGTCCTGGAACGGATGCAAACATGATGGTGATAGCGGACAGTAACGAAAACAACTACATGTTGACGAGCATACATCCTGAGTTGAATCGGACTTTTGAAATCTCGAGCGCGTGCCGGGGGGGGGCGGGGAGGGGGAGGGGTAGATATAAACTAGCTTTCGAGTTCAGGTACGCAGCAAGACGCTGAGAGTGGGAATAGCTTTTATTGAGGTGGTTTGGAATAAAGCAGGGTCTACGTATTTCACAAACGGCAGAATTAAAAAGTTCACGGAATATGCCGATATTTTCTCCCGTATGGAATAGTAAGGGGGCCGACACGGAGTAATGGCATATTCTGAACTGGAAACTGGAAACCCGAGAGACAGAACAAAGAACAACTGCAAACAGGAAGGAACCCAAGCTGGCCAATCTCTAAAAACCTCACAAACGCCGAATACCCGAACCACACCCTAGTCCGCGCTTTACGGCTGCCATGCGCATCCTAGCTGCGTGACATGTCGTGCAAATCCCCCCTTTTGGCGCGTGGGCGCAGTCACCAGTTTTGTTTGGAAACCAGGTCTTTAGTTGAGGCGTGTTTGAGGCCTATAATATCCCTGCGATACTCCTGTGCGGTGTACTCCTTGTTGGAAACTCGAACCGGTAGAGCTATTTCTACGTTTAATTCTAGCCAAGACCGCTGGGGGATGTAATGTCTTAGATCTTTTGGTGCGCTTGGCTCGATCTTTACAGCCGGGTGCGAACAGTATACATGATGTAACGGGTCTGAGGGCGGTTTGGTCAATATTTCGGCAAGCCTACCAAGCTGCATAGATGTAAGCTGCTGGGAGCGAGTGACCGGCTTACCTGCTAACGTCCAAAATCTGGAGTTAGGGATACGAGAATAGTACGATGCCTTAATTCCCATACACCGACGGAGAAACTGGAAATACCACAGTCAGCTACTGTACACCTTCCGCGCCATCGACATCACCACCCACTGGTGTGTGCCTGATTCAAGGCGACAGCCAGGAGGCTATGAAATGAGTGGTCAGCGATGAAGTATCTGAGTCCCAGTCGAAGACACATTGAGTCTGAGCGTTCGTCTCTCGGAGCCGCAGCCACGACAGGAAATCGAATGGTCAAAGTATCCCTAGGGATCCATGTACACAAATATTACCTACATTGGGCCCTAAAGTCTGTAAATATTACCTACATTGGGCTATTTGGATCCCTTGGGTATAGAAGTTGCTGCTCGCAAGACTGGATTGCATCCGGGTGTATTTAACCAGCTGCACATCAAGCTTCGCACACAACGACTTGATCTCGTCGTCTTCTACGTAATGTAGCTGAGCCACATTAGGGACCCACGTTCATGCTCAAACCTACATTGGGCTATTAAACCCTAAGCCCTAGACCCTAAACCATTACCTACATTGGCCTGTTTGGATCCCTAAGGCAAGCAAGCCAGCGCCTGTGGAAACAGCAAGTCGAGTGGCCGGAGACTCGGCGCCTTGTATGAAATTGTTTCAAGTCTAGGGTCTAGGGTTTAGGGTCTGGGGTTCAGGGTTTAGGGTTTACTATTTGGCGTAGGGCATCGGGTTTGAGAAGGGATTCGGCTTTAGAAATTAAGAATTAGGACAACCCAGTTGAAATTTAGCGCACAGGATCGTGGGTGTAGGGCCTGATGTTTTTGCTTGTGTCGGGATTTAGGTTCAGACTTTGGGGTTCTGGATTCAGGGTGTCGTGTTAGGGGAGAAGGGCATAGGTCTTGTAGAGGCTCCAAGATTTTTTTTCATATTTAGGATCTTGATGGTCAGGTCTGGGGCTCACGGCTTGGGGTATGTCATACGTCTTGTATAGGCTCAGAGCTTTGTTCATGTTTAGGGTTTTGGGTTTAGGGGTTCATGTTTGAGATCTTCATGGGGGGGGTCCAGTATAGAATCCGGTGCCTGGATACCTACAAGAGACATGTGCAATAACTTCCACGCAAAAGGAATGAGCAAGAGACATGTTGGAGCCATTGAGGCTCAAGGTATGATGCTCCAACTGGCTTGCTGTCGAGGAACTTAGATTAAGGAACCATAATATCGGTGTATAGGGGTTAGGATTCAGGGTATCATAATGTGGGTACAACTTTAAATAACAGGGTTTTAGGTTCCTTAACAGCAACCTCGTCAAGGGGGTAGTGGTTTCTCGGTGGTTGAAGCAAGTAGGAGTATGTAATATATTCTTCTTACAAGGTTGAAAAAGCAAAAGGATAGTCAATCCTACTCTACATTGGCGACTTCTGCCCTAAACCCTGAACCCTACCACTGCTCAGGGAACTATGAGCTAACTCTCTTATACTTGGTTGCTGGGGGTATCGGAACTAGAGGGAAATTGAGTATCAGGGAGTGGATAGATGTAGCGCATCCAGCAGGAGCAGATGTCAAGAAACCACCACTTTCAAGAGTCAATTAAAGGGGTCGTTCACCTACGCATCTAAGGAGACCACATGTAGGCAGCCGCACGCGCGTTTTGCCTTTCACTTTTAGTCCGCTCCCTAGGAAGTCACAGCGCAACAGCCCCCCGTCCAAAGCTTGGGCCCTCCATGGTAAAGCCCTACGCCCCACATCCTAAAACTCTAAACCCTAAACACTAACCCTTATAAACATTCACATCCTCTGAACCCTCCGGGACAGCTCATGGGACGTTCTAGCCACTGCGTTTAGGGTCCAGTGTTCAGGGCTAGACAACACTCAAGTACTGGGCAAAAGGTATCGACAAAACAGCCAGCTATTGGTGTTTGGGACCTCAAACCCTACTATTTGGGCACATGGAATCTGAGGGTTGTGCAAGTAGATGCGATAAGAATCAGAACTAGCGAATGCCCACAGTCACTCCATGTAAAACCAACGTTGAAACTATTCCTGAACCCAAAGTACCCCCAAGCCACAAAAAACAAAACCCCAAAAGTCCCAAAGCCCCAAAGTCTGAACCCTAAATCCCAAAAACAACTAAACCATTGTAAGCCCTAACACCCTAACAATCCTAAAAACCCCCAAAGACTATCCACCAAGGCCCCTGCAATGCGGTGCTGCTCCCGGTCAGTGCCGAACTGCAATTTGGGCAATCGGCTGTGGGGTCCATAAACACTAAACCCTACACCAGCTTCAGGGAAAACTACAACCCACCAGTAAACACATATAGCTGCGGTTTGCGGGTTTATGGTTTAGGCTTTAGGGTTTGTAAAGATGTATTCCTGCATTCAATCCCCACTAAGGACTGGCAAGTTCTTTGGAGCTCCTGAAGTGGCCAGAGGGCTACCTACATGTACGTTTGTTATATTGAGTCTTCTATCACTAAGGTTCCAAGTACCCAATAATTAGGTACCAGTAGTTGGGATTTGGGTAATAGTGATACTGGTATAGGTTTTGAGTAAGTATATGATTATTAGGTACTTGGACCCTTAGCGTATGTTACCCCGAAGACTCCTGCGTGCGCCCAGGGAGCCCTAGAGTAATACATCACCTTCTCGGGATCCGCCTGTTTTGGTCCTGAGGCACGGTTCGCCCCTCCTTCCATGCATCAGCTTCTAAAGGGGCCCCATGAGCCTTAGATTTTATGTGTTGTGTGTTAGTTTCCTGAAGTACAGGGAGCCCCGGTATACAGCCTAAACTATTACAATCCTTCTTATCGGGGCCTGGAAAAGATGCTCCTAATTTTGGGAAACACCTATATCAGGCCTATGGAGTGTATGCCAGGTCAGGCGTACACAACGCCGAACATGTCCCACAAACCGCAAGCCCCCTTAGCCTCAAATATCAACCCCGGTCCATAATTTCCAAAGACACACAAGCCTGGATGCTAAGTCCTAAGCGCGCCTTGTGAAAACCCACAGAGATCGCTAGCTTCCCCAGCAAAAGCGCCAGGCACAAGATGTAAGCGAGCCTTTAGTTTAGGGCGGTTCAGGGTTCAGGGTTGAAGGTTGAGATTTAAGGAATGAAGCCTTATACCCGAAACCCTATCCTTCGACCCTGAACCTAAGTTTACGGACTAGGAGTTATAGGGTCTAGGCAGCGATGTATAGGCTACCTCAACAAGCACTGATTTCACACCATACAAATCAAAACAAGTTCCGACATTCTCACCACCTTACATTAAACTAAAAAAAGACGTCGTTGGCAACGGAAGCCATATGCAAGTGTAGCTAACTCCTGGCTGGGGATTCCTGAGAGAAATTATCCTGCTGTTCTGGGGATACATTATATAAGTTATATAAGGCAAACATTGGCCTGGTATGGCCTTGCTTGAATGCCTGGCACTACACCATTCAGGAAACTGTAGGCAGCCTGATCTTTTGTTAAGAAACACGTCCGCAGCATCTGCACGAAAACCTGCTTTGCGGGTCCACGTGCCCAAATAACATGGGCTAAGCATCCAATTAAGTGCCCACATGCCAACACAATATGGGCTTTTAGGGTCATGCAGGATGTTTAATATCCGCCAAAAGCAGCATGGTCAATGCTGGCCCTGAACCACCCCCACAAAGAAGACTCCGCCTGGCTGGCCGACTGGGAGCGACGTGGATCACGGCCCCCGCTTGCTTGGGCTTTCCAATTCTTCTCAGCAGGGCAGCCTGCCTTTTGTGTCCGCGCGTGGTTGCGAGCATCAGACGAAATCTCGGCCGAAGGGTCTATGCTTTGCACTTGAATGCAGCCCATTAGAACAAGTGAGCATACACATGATTGCAGAAGCATAGAAGCGCGGCACGGTCAGGTCGCAGGCGGTATTCCACCTCCAACTCAAGGAACCTGCGAATCACTGCTGGCCCTCCACAGACGATTGGCAGAGAGATGTCGTTGGGTTCTTTGCAACTGTTGTGCCTCACCCCAGTCTACGTGTGATGCTCGGCAATAGTGTTTTGGCTCTACTCCCTCCCTCTGCCATGCCATGACAATCAAAGCACCCTGAAAGTGCTGGCCTTAGCCTGCAACAATGGACTTACCCCTAAACCTAAACCCTTAGTCATACCCTCCAGAGCCCTGTAAACGCGCAATTTCAGGCGGCTTCAGGCTTGCAACTTTGTTGGCAGGCGCAATGCTTTGAGGCATCTTTCCTTTGAGAGGCTCCAAAAGTACTGGTGTACGCAGCATTTCGTGCATGTGCCTGTTTCATGGGCTTGCGCCCGCAGACCTCTGGGCCTCAAGGCAGCTTTTGCCATGGAGTCCGAAAGTTGGTCTACTCACTGGGTGGAGACAGACCCCGNNGGCCATGGAGCGGGACTGGCAAGCCAACCTGGCTGCAGAGGAGGCCGCGCGCGAGAGAGCAGGGGACAACACTCGATGCAAGAAGAGCATAGGGTGACCGGAGCATCCATGCCCAAACCATAATAACGTTCGTGTTGTGGTGAGTACGATTACGCGAGCATCCATGCCCAAACCAGAATAACTTTCGTGTTCCAACAGCATACGGTGACCGGAGCATCCATGCCCAAACCATAATAAAGTTCGTGTTGTCGTTAGTACGATTACGAGAGCATCCATGCCCAAACCATAATAATGTTTGGCCGGCCGCGCACTTCGCAGACGTGGTCAAGGACCGTGACTGGCTATTTGCCTGAAGGAAAAATACAACGTGTTTTCCTCTTGTTCCCTCTGCTGCCGAGAGTCCAATTCACTGGGAAGGCCGATAAATCCTGCGCGCGTGAGTGCGTGCGTGCACAGGTCCCTGGCGCGTTATAAGCCCCAAACCCCAACGCCTAAAGCCTAAACGCTAGACCCCAAACCCTGAACCCCGAACCCAAACCTTAAACCCCAAACCCCTCTGGGAAGTAGGCGGTGCAGGCTAGGGAAAAAAGGGAAACTACAACATTGGGGATTAGGGTTATAGGGTTTAGGGCTTACGGCAGGGAAAAGAACATGCAAACCAGAATGGTGGGGATTGCGAATGAAAATTTTACGGATCCAGAAGGGGACTATGGGGGTCCTCATGGGGATCTACAGGGACCATGCTGGGAACGGCCACATAGGAAACAACTAGAACCCCAAACCCAGCAGCGTCCTCACGAACAACAATCCCAAACCGCGCAACGTTAAACCGAAAGCCCTAACTCCTGAAACCATCTTTCCGAGTGATCCCTCAACCCTAAACGCCAAGACCCAATTTGATAAGCACTGAAAATAACTCCCAAATTCTATAGAGCCACGCCCGAAATCTCTGAACCCCAACCCCTAAGCCTAATCCAAAGCCCTGCATGAAGGTCCAGGACATGACCCCGAACCTCAAAACTGTGTAGACTGCTTGTTGGCTCTTTTAATAGGTTTTGGGCCAGTACTTCACCTACTCTTGTGGTCCAGATATACCGAACACAGCCAGGGGTACGGTAGCACCCACGAGGGCCAGGTATATGGAGGAGTTCGGACCAGTACCGGTCCCTTATAAAGTCATTATCCTGTAGCCGAAGCTCTGAGAGCCGCTGACTTGTTTCAAGGGTAAATCTTGGGGGGGTCTGGGGGGGGGTCCAGGGCCTCCTCTGCAACCAGGAGACTTGAGAGTTTTGAGGAAGGGCAGCGGCTCACAATTTTTTCCAAAACAGCACCTCCCAGCACTCCTCAGAGGCCTCTCCAGCTAGGGCCTTCAAAGCCAGGGCCTTGAGGCCTTCCAGGGCCTCTCGCAGGAGATGTCCAGCCCCTCAAGCCCCGAGCCATTCCAGAAAACCAGCCTTGAAATTCTTGTGACGAAGTAAGTACGTTGCTGAATAATATTATAAGGACCATGATGGACCTAGCTGAGTTTAGGTCCTAAACCCTAAAAGGTGTAGGTTTTGGTGGTTTGCCGCCTGGACTGCGTGGGGTGGGTGAGTTGCGAGATGGCCCTCCACAGTCGGGCTGTGGCTGCAATTCGCAAGCAACAGAACGGCTAACGAGTCTTGCGCTCGATGCCTCACTGCCGCTACGCAACATTGCAGCAAACCCCGAACCCTAAACCCTGAACACTAAACCTTGAACCCTAAACCCTAAACCCTGAACCCTAAAGGCTAAACCCTGATTCTGGCCAAGAGGCAATGGAGACCAAGTTGCAGGTGTCGTGAAGCCCAGGAGGAGAACACCCACCTACAGCTGATATTAAGTTGTGGTTCAAGGTTTAGGGTCTAGGGTTTAGGGTTTGGGGTTCCGGGTTTGGGGTTCAGGGTTCAAAGCGTAAGGGTTTAGGAGTTCAGCGTTTAGGTTTTTATGTTCCTGCATGACCGCAGGAGATTTGAAACTGCATTTTCCAAGGTATAAACGGTAGTTCTCGTAAACGGGGGGGACCCCGATAGGTCTTCCAATGCCATAATCCTTACTAAAAGGAACTCCCAAGAGGATATCCCTAATTTTGGGAAACCCTCACACACCAGGGCTTGTAGTATCAAGTGTATCAATTTCGCATGTCGTCAGTACCACGCGGAAGTGCTTGTGTTCATCAGGGCGAGTGGATACCTGCGCGAGCAAAAGCTACGCAGTAGCTGGGTGCTGCGTTGCGGCCAGGTTTGACATCATCTGGCCAATATGACTTAGATGCCCCGCTACGGCACCGTCTGCCAGAGGGCAAAATAGGGCCACGATATTTCCATTGCATGTGTTGGACGGCACAGGGGAGAAGCTTGACACACCCTCGATGGAAGATATGCGAATTCTACAAACCCTAGGGATCCATGTATGTAAATAATCCCTATACATTGGGCCCCAAAGTCTGAAAAGATTACCCTATAAAACCCCCATATAACCCCCTATATAACCCCAATATACTATAGTAGTTTCCATGTTCTTTTCCATTACCCCTATATTTAATACCTACATTGGGTTATTTGGATCCCTAGAGAAAGGCTGGACGCGGCCAAAAGAATTGCCGACATCCTGGAGCATGAAGTCCGCAGTTGCCGGTGTACTTTCCCCTAAGGGTCCAAGGACCCAAATATTAGGCTTTTAGGTCCCAAATACCATTCAGATTATAATGTTTGGGCCCTAAACCCCCATTATTTGAGTCCTTGCACCATTGGGTTCAGGACTCCGGTAGGCATTTATGCTGTGGGCACTGTCAGCGCAGATGTCAAATACCGTCCTCATAGATTGCATTCTATCTACCTAGCAAGGAGCAGAACCCACAAGAGGGCTCTCCGAAGAGGACAGTGGCCTGTAAAGAGCAACTATTCAGATTCCATGCTATTCTAGAGGAGGGTAGAGTAAGTGGCAACCTAACTGATAGGCGAGTAGCCTCATGGTGACAACTACAATTAGGCCCGTTGGTTCATTCATGCAAGGTCTAAAGGCCGAGTACTCGCAACGAGCTAGGAAGAGGAAGCATCAAATCTGTCTTCCCTCCTAGTCCAAGTATCTCGTTACATACTTGCCCAAGATTCACGTACACTACTGTTACAAGGTTCCATAACCCGATCACAAGCACATCGCTATCATTGGATTCTTGGACACTTAGACGTGAGCTTGAGGATGTCCACGTGAAGACTGCACCTACGGTTCCAAATAACCCGAAATCGGTGCTATGTAAAGACTCTAGGCACCAAAGCATGATTCATGTACTTAGAGCCGAGGGGTAAGACCAAAGCAACACGCCCTTACCACGACCTCAAGGAAGGCGCCGATGTTGCGCAATCGCCTCCTGATTGGGAGCTGTGCAGGGCGGTTCACGTGGAATGCCCCTATCTCCGGGTCCAAGTACCCAAGTGCTCGGGCTTTGGGTACCAAAGTCCATTCCCACTATGATGTGTGTGACCTGAGCCCCGTGATTTGGGTATAGGGACCTTCTTGGTTAACCATGAACTTCAATAATGCATCACCCTGCCCCGAACTGAGCTGAAAACAAGTATTCTCAGAAGATTTTCAGACGAAGAGTTACCAGGTTGGTAGCCGAACATGGGGCTCACATCGAAAGAGCAGAAAATAGACAAAGAAGATCCTATAAGGCTTGTATGCAGGAGTACACAACAGAAAATTCCGCAGTTGCCTGTGTACACCAAGACCCGCCGAGTACCCTCCATTGGGCATAGATGGTCCCAAATAGTTTGTACCAAAGCCCTTATGGAAGGTAAGTGGACAGTCTAGGGAAAGACAGACGTCTCCAAGGAACTTGTTTTTTGTGTTGGGGTTTCATGCTTGTTGTTGGGGGAGCCACAATCCAAACCACAAAGCCTTAAACCCAAACCGAAAAGCCTAAACCCTAAACCCTAACACCCTAAAACCCTCCACCCTAACACCCTAACACCCTAACACCCTAACACCCTAACACCCTAAAACCCTAAAACCCTAAAACCCTAAACCCTAACGCCCTAAGCCCTAAAACCCAAACCAACTCCCGACCGAAGGCCCCTTGGCTACAAAGCAGAAGCAGCGCATCCTTTAGCCTGAGGCACTACGGTTCAGGGCTTAGGAATTTATATTAGGTGGACCCCCCACCAAGGAATAGTGACTATAAGGGACAATAGGGATTATATTAGGGTCCTCTTATATTCTTACTCTACCACTACTAACTAACATGGAAACCCAACAAGGGCCCTATAAAGACTACAGTCCCTTTAAACCGGGGCTATATGGGTTTCCATGTTAGTTTGGGGGAGTGTACGGTTCAGGGTTTAGGGTTTACAGGGTTTGGGGTTTAGGGCTTGGGGTTTAGGGTACAGGGTTTAGGGTACAGGGTTTGGGGTTTAGGTTTTGGGGTTTAGGTTTTGGGGTTTAGGGGTTTTAGGGTGAAGCCTCAAACCTGTGCCCCGGGAAGCCCGAACCCCAAACTCGAAGTTGTAGGACCTCAAGCTAACTCAACAAGACCGAACTCCAAGCCTTAGTCCTAAACTCTGCCCAAAACATCAACATCTCGTGCTCTAAACCCGTACCCCAAGCTCTAAAACCCAAAGCCCCCCCAAAACTACGACCTCAATCCTACACCGATTACCCCCCTAAACCCTAATTCCCAACTCCCAAAACCTTAAACCCTACATGTACCTAAAAACCGTCGGTTTAGGGTTTAGGGACCTTGTAACTCCCAGGACCCAACGAAGTAAGCTCAACACCTGTTGGCGAAGCCGGCTTTGTCGGAACACGGAATCGCCAGCTCGAGGGCCCCTCCGGGCGGTAGGGCTTTAAGCCATGGTTTTTCTGTGTGTGTGTGTGTTTTTAAATAAGGTTTGGGGTTTAGGGTTTAGGGGGCTATATGAGGTTTAATAGGGTTTTAGGTCATGCGTCTGAGAGTTAAGGCTTCAGAGGTTTTGGATTGTGGATCAGGGCTCGGGCTTTAGCAAAAAATGAAATATCAATTGGAACAGGAAACGGATAACGAAATGGAACGTGGGGCATACACAAAGAGGATTTTGGGACCAACTTACTCCATCTGGATACTTGGAGCCTTGGGGTCCGGGTTCAAGCGGTTTAGCGTTTAGGGTTTAGGCGTTGGGATTTTGGACTTCAAGTGTTTGGATTGATAGTGTTTCGGCTTGGGATTTGCATTCAGGATATTGGACTTGGGCTTGGAATTGAGGAGCTCGGGTTTCGGGTAAGCCTCTATCTGGGGTTTCCCAGCGCCAAAAACGGAACATCAAAAGGGCTGGCCTACCCTAGAAACCCAGGTGCCCATATAGTAGGTCCTTGGGTTACAGATAGTATAAAGTTGTATTGGGACTCAAGGACAGGAACCCAATATATAGGTAACTGGGCTTCTAGGGTTATGCTATCATATAGTGTGAAAAGAAGCATCTGGTCCTCAAATCTGGGTAGACACATGATCCCAAATTCACAAAAAGAGCCAGGAATTGCTCTGAGGGAAAATGCGGGCCTCCAACCCTGAAGCCTAAATCCTAAACCCTAGTACTTAACTTGGCTGTAGGACTGGCTGGAATTAAGTCAGGGGGTTGCGGGTTCAAGGTCTAGGATTAATCTTAATCTGTGAGATGATGAGATTTTACTCCTCAGAGTCCAAGGACTCAAATATGAAAGGCTTTAGGTTCCATGGGCACTTAGACCCTCATGGTTAGGAATGAGGAAGCACTGCGGGAAACTGCGACGTTTTGAAAGAACAACCCTATAAACAAATCACCCGTGCGCCTGCGCGCACGCCGACACCTGAGTAGTGTTTCTTGGGTGGTTGAACCTAGTAAGATAATTTTCCTTATATGAAATACTATACCCCAAAAGGAGGATATAATCTTACTCTATATTGGGTACCATAGTATCCGCAAATAAAATACTACTCATGCCGGAGTTTCTCGCTGTATTATGGGAGGGCCCTAGACACCCCAGCAAATCTAGAGGGAATATGGCGGGACTGTGGGGGTCCTTTCAAGGATTTTGTGGAGTAATTCTGAGAAATCTCCAAGAAGTAGCATAACAGCATAAGCACCAATATTTGGTAGATAAGGGTGGGTTCCTTCCAGGGTTCCCTCCCAACAACCCTCTGACCCGCATGTTTTCCAGTGAGGCGCCTGAACTTGTGGCCCGAGGTCAAGCCTAGACCCTAAGACCCTAAACCCCAACCCCAGGCGTATCGGCCCCGGTTTGCACGCCAGCTTGTGCACGAGTTTTGTCTTGGTCCCTTTTGGACCACTCCGCCTCCGGAGCCATGTCACAACCTCCTGCTTCTACACAGAGCCTGGAGCACTTCAGGAGCGGAATAAGCCAGCAGCCGGCCTTCGCGGCTCAGTCGCAGCTGTTTTT
>CAJNIZ010005762.1:5672-18786 GCA_905231905.1 Symbiodinium pilosum | reverse complement strand
GGCAGCATCCACCGCCCCTGGTGCCCCCCCTCAGGTGCTTCGCGCTCGGCTTAAGCTTAATTGCCATCAAATGCGCTTTTAAAGACTTTACGAAGGTTATTGGTTCTCCAATGCTCTCGAATTCTCTCAAATGCTCTCAATTGCTCTCGACAGGCTTCGAGGGCACTGCTCCCGCATTCCATTTCATGTTGTAGGGGGTTGGGTAACCCAAATCCCATCCCAAATCCTGAAGCCTATGTATTACTATAGATCCCGATTCACCCCTCTAACCCACAGCCATAATCCTGTATGATGTAGTGAAGAGGCTTGTTTCAAGTTTGTGGATTCCTAGCGAGCATATACCTACAATGTCCCTATACATCCCTATAGCCCCCTAAGCTCCAAATCCTGAACCCCTAAACCCATTGGGGCCCTTATCATGGGAACTACCCGTAAGAACAGTATACAAGCATTCTTGAAGTGTGTGTGGAAGGTCGCAGGGCCAACTTTAGGGCTTGCTGGCGTTGCTCAGCTCCGTTGGTGCTGGTACTTGGGAGGGTCATGGGGATGTAAGTAGGGGTTCTGAGCATGATTTAGGAGTAAGGGTTTAGGGTTTAGGGTCAGGGGGACTTAGTCGGTAGGGGTAGTAGGTTAATCAGAAAGGGGATAATTGGGGTTATTATAGGCCTCATGGGGGGTTATTAACCTACGTACTAGGTCCCCATGACGCTCCAGGTACGGTGGAGAAATTATGCACCATGTAGGAGCCACCAGAATACTTGCTAGTCTTCTGGGTAGAAAAGGTGGCGCCAGATTTCCTCCAGCCACGGTCGATCTTTCAGAGGCCGCTTGTACTCTCTTCTAATTGGTTTCTGTGGTCTTATAAGTAGACACTTTATACAGAAATTGAGTTTGTTTTTGAGTGGCTCGTGTTTCAAAGACGGCAGCAGCAAAGAAACTGCTGCTTGTGGTGTTCGCGGGCTGAGTTCCAACGGTGGCGAGCTACTGCCCCAACAGAATATTTTGGGCTGCAAGTTGGGCTGTAGGTGTTTGGAATAAATTTGAGTGCTGACTTTGGCTCGTTGAAGTGATGATTTGTGGATGAAAAACTTTCTTGATGCAGCTTTCTACGGGGTGTTTGCTGTCATTAGCTTTAGTAAACCTGCTCAAAGTGTGACACCATCTTACAAAAATGTTACCAAGCACTGTACAACACCTTTCACAATGCACAAAAATCATTCGCTCCCAGGTTGCATTAGCTGGCTTTGGGATCGTCGTCTCCCAGGCAGGATGAGCCATGCGTGGGAATGTGTGGTGGTTAGTAGAGTCCTGGTTTACTGGGTTTAGGGTTTAGGCTTTAGGATAAGGAAACCCTATTATTTACAACATGCCCATATAATGGTAGCTTACTTTAGTTAAGCTCCTTAACAGCAACCCAGTTCAGGCCCCGTAGAGTTCCTCCTTAGGCCCCCGAAATAGGGTGCCGACTGAACAGTACTACTACACGGGTTTCCCAACCAAATCCTTGGATGCAGTGGTAATAATGCTGAATGACCGAGATCCCAGAGGCTCTAAGGGGCGTGCTGTCTTGCTCTGCCTAGGATTGCAGCACATCAACAGCGGGAAACATTCATATTTGGCTTCCCCACCAATGAAAAACGATGCAAAACTGCAATCTTGAAGCCTGTGCCGGTGCTCAGCCCCTCATAAAATCACGCATAGAAAAACGATGAAGACCTTGCAGATAAGTCCCTGCTCAGTTGGGCTTTTGCGTGGCTTACGTTGACATCATCATCACCACCCTTCGCGAACCGAACCTCCTTGCAGACAGGACCGACGTCTTCTCTGGACAGTTGGAAAATAATTCCTCCACAGCACACTCTGGCTTAGGCCCCACCAACTAATGGGTGTTTATTAGGAATATATGCCTAATACATTTGCCAAATTCACTTGTGGTCACTACTAATGGGTGGGGCCCCAACCTTAAACACACCCGGAAAGCACGTCAGGAATCCCCCCAGTAGATTCTGGAGGGATTTGCACCTTTGTGCATCAATATTTTTCATACGTACAGAGACTCGAAGGATACCAGAAACTTCCCTCCGCATCGGTCTGTGCGCCGCAGCCTCAGAATGATCCTATTCCAGCATCCTTCTCAGTCACTTACCCTGAGGGTCCAAGCACCTAATAAGTGTATGTACTACAAGTACTGGTGCCAAATTATAGGTATTCAGTTATTAGGTACATGGACCCTTAGGAGTATGTATGCCATGGGCATTTCCACAAGCGGCATCCCCGCTGTTCACACCAAAATGTCGTCCCTAGGGGGTCCCGGAGAGATCCTAGTATGAAAGGAGCATGCGGCTCATCTCGTATCAGGTCCTCTTGAACGATGAAGGAGTTAGCCCATTCATTCTGATATTCATTCAGTCCTAACCCTATTTCCCTGCACCCTAAACTTAAGTCACCAATCCACAAACGGTTCCCGAAGTCTTCTGCATCTGCAAGTGATGAACCCTGACCCCAAACCCCCTAGCCCGACGCCACAACTTGCGGTTTAGGCCTAAACCTTCAAGATGCTTAAGCCCGAAGAAGACAAATTGCGCCGCGGCGCCGCAGAGGTTATTCTTTGCCTGTTGTCTTCTTTGCGGAAGCTGGACAGCTTGGCCAAGGCAGGTAACCTTGCTGGAGCTAAGGTGTAGCTGTAGTGATGCCGAAATTTGATGCATACGGACTAGGCGAGCAGAAGTGGGCAAAGGATTGCCAGCACTCAGCCATGGTCTTTGCCATGAGTGTGAGATTGCTTCAGCCTATGCACGAGTGTGCAGCCGGAGACTTTGAGTGCTTTCCTCAGGTTTCCAGCAAGTTTAGAGGTACAGTTACCAGACCCTGCATTCACGTCTAGCTTTTCGAACAAGCTGAATCAACCTTGCTGCCCTCCTAGATACGCCTTGCGTCCTTCCCTCAGATTTCTGTGTTGGCTCTGGCTGTTTACGCCTATCTTCTGGTGATCCTGCCAATTCGATGGGGCACCGTGGAGCTGCGGCTTGGCTGTTTAAGGGCGTTTTTTACCTTTCAAGGTGTATATTTAGGGATATCAAAGGTTTAGGGTATGCCTTGCGTCCTAGAGTAACCAACGGACCCAATACAAAAGGTTCTGTACCTAATAGTTTGGTATCTTCTTTGTTTTTTAAGCTTTAAATTGCTCTTGGTAGGGTTTGCGGTTCAGGGTTTATGGGGTACAGGCAGGCCTTGAGGGTTTGGACTTGAGGTTTTGGGTTTTGGGTTCAGGGTGCTGGCTTCAGGGTTTAGGTAATTGGGTTGAGCGCTTGTGCTCCCGGGCCTCGGTGGCAGCTCTTTCTGGCTGTGTGCGAGCCCAGATGCGAAAGAGTAATTGGGTTTCCATGTCATGCTGAAAATGTGGGCCAGATTTGCGGAGAGGTTGGGTTCTTTCCAGTCGGCGTCCTTTTGAGGGTGTAGTTTTCCCGGTATTGAGAAATCACGGTGTTGAGGTGTAGCAGGGGAATCCTGTTTGGAGAAGTATCAGTGTGATGCATCCAATTGCCTTCTGGCTTGCCATCAACAGGTGCGTAATGCTTCTTGATTCTTCTTGCAGTCAGCAAAATGAAAATTTCATAGAGCGTCAAGATTTGACTTAGGGAGTTCCGCAAACGGTGACTGCTTTTGAGACTCCTTGTAAAGAAGAAAAAGGTTGTCTTTCGGGGAGTTCCATATGTGCGCCTCCTTGCCTGGGAAATTCTGTCTTTATTTTTAGCATACTTAGTACTGTTACAATTATTTCAGGCCGTTTAATTGGATGGTACTGTATTGTCGTTGTGTTTCTCGGTATTACTTGTATTTGTGTCATCTTGATTGTAATCATCACCTTTATTATTGTTCTTCTTATTATTATTCATAACTGCTATTACGAAGCCAGCAGTGCCCGCAGCGGTCCCAACACAGCCTTGGCTAGGTTTGAGATGCACTTATGAGGACCTGAAATGATATGCTGCTTTCCTAAGCCCTGGAATTCCAAACGGGGCCCCGGAATGATTACTGTCTTTTGAAAAGGGCGTCTATACAGCTCCCTGCTGGTTCTGTCAAGGATCCCCAAACCCGAGCCTACCCTGAATGTAGTACAGCAACCTCAGTACCAAAGAGCGGAATTTCCTCAGGGTGCCTCATGCCAAACCCTACGAAGTACAAATAGCCCCATGTAGGTGATATTTGCAGATGTTGGGGCCCAATCTAGGTATTATTTGTATACCTGGAGAAGACATACAATATAGCCCCTATAATCCCCTATATAATCCCAGTTTCCATTTCATTTTCCATTTTCTTGTCCATTTGATTCTCCAATATTAAGGGGGATACATCCTAGTCCTAGTTGCTTTTGTCAGGAGTAGCGGCAGAGCGCCGAGCTTGTCAGGCAGCGCAGCCCGGAGTAGTTGGCATGGGTTACACATAGCATTGGTCGCTGCGTGGGTAATATGAGAATGTCTGAGGCCAACCATGTCTCATGGGGTGGTACCCCGCTTTCAATTGCCACCCCTGATCTTGAGTAGCTTGTTCCCGGTGGCTTCCACGCAGGCGTGTGGTCCAAGTTTGAGCCCGGCAACCTCGGACAGTGGCGCCTTGTCTGAAACGCGCGGAGTTCCACCGTTTCGGAATTGAAATACGAATTAGTATATTGCGGGCACATTTTGGTCCCTGTGTCCCCCAGCCTCACCGGGCGTTGAAGAAGTGAAAGTGACTGCCTTGCAGTCCCCTGTTGTCAGAAAATACGGTAAAGCCAGTAGGAGGGCGTTGAGCAGATACTCAAAAGAGAGGGGGGCCCCAGCAATGTTGACATGCAGTATATCCCTACGTAGACATTCGTCCCTTTGCAGCTTAGGATATCCCTTCATAGGAAAGGCGAATTCACAATGCCTTGAGTGCATGATGCGGCATTGCGGGAGGGGAACCATGTCTATGTGTATATTCATATATGTATGTACATACACATATACATATACACATATGCATATGTATTTATGTATGTGTCTCTGTGGAATGTGTGTCAGTCTGTCATTCTGTCAATTTCAGTCTTTTAGTCCGTACATATATGTAGGTAGGTAGGTAGCTAGCTAGGTAGCTAGGTAGGTAGGTAGGTATGTGTGTATGTGTGTGTGTATGTATGTATGTATGTATGTATGTATGGATGGATGGATGGATGGATGGATGGATGGATGGATCTACGCGTGTTTCGTGTTAGGAGGCAGAGATGGCTGGATGACTGGGCTGCTAAGGATGCTAAGGAACCTAGATGTAAGTTGTCATAATGGAAAATCAATCAAATTGGGACAATGAAATGCAAACTGGCAGTGAAAAGGGTAGGTGTTACACAGGGTGTCAGCTGGTTGATGATTACCAAGTTTGGGTTCACACTAGGTTTACATAGCGGCTACTCTGTCGAGACCAAACGCGTGGGCACACAACGTGAGACTTCGTAGTTACCCTCACCTGAACCCCTGAAATTTCTTAACTCAGCTAAACCCTAAACAATTTTAACTGCTAATCCCTTACCCCTTAACTTCTCAACTGAGCTGTCCAGATGCAGGTTGGGAACGTCCATTTTCGCGCAGGAGGACGGTGTGCAAGTGGCTGTCTTTTACTTCCTTAGCTGTGAGGTCAAAGCCACAGGCCCCTTAGTATGGGTGCATAATCCTGTCGTCGTGGTATGACTCGTAAAAGCTCACAATGATTAGCCTTGCTTTTGTACTTTGTAGGCAAAGAGTGTTTGGAGGTTCAGGTTCAAGCAAGTATGACATGAGCAACGGGTAATAGATTTATCGTTCTTCTTCACCTACAATGGAAGATGAGCATTTGCCTGCCACTCGCCACTCCCTCGCAGGGGGACTGGGTCCGATATCCGGCGGCAAAGTTAGTTTGGACCTACAGAGGACAGTTGGGTCTCCGCAGAAAGGGGCAACTGAAGGAATAAGTTCTACTTGGACTGTCATTTCACTTGGTAAGCCTACGTACTAGCCCCTATTACCCCCTGTACGCCCCATAACCCCTGTTTAACCCCGGTGACTACGCAGACGTACTAAGTCAACAGCTTCTACGAGTGATTCGCTGCAGATGTACAGCCCTTCGTCTGAAAGAGCGAATTCTTTGTAATGATATGAGCTAAAACCCTAATCCATTTATACCTACCTGGACCCCGTGATCCCAGCTATCATCCAGGCCGTGGTCGTCAGCCAGTGCGTCTACCAGGAGCGGACGGCCCAGCAACCTAAGTGGTAGTTTCCCAAAATAGGGGGACCCAATATAGATCCCCAAATACTATAATCCTTATTATAGGGCCCCCAGAAAGGGTATCCCTAATGTTGGGAAACCTCTACCTGTGTAGGGCTTAGGGTTTCGGGATTTTAGGGTTTGGTGATTGGATGGATGCAAGATGATTGCGGGATAAAGGGTCTATGGATTGAGATTTAGGGTTTACGGATTATATAGGAGGTTGCGTAGGAAATAACGGATTTCCCCAACAAATAATGGAGAATAAAATTGAAACCAATGTGGCAAATGGAATGTGGAGTGGTATAATGGGCTTAGATTTGACAAATGGGGGGCCCTTTTGCCGGAGTCCCGAGCAGGAGGATGATATTACTTTGGGGTCCATATTAGCTACTGTCAATATTATAGTTCTCCGTAAGTAGATAGAATATGGGGTATATGGGGATCTCATTATAATATACCCAAAGCCATATTCTATCTACCGAAGGGGGACTATAGCCCTATTAAGGGACCCTGACAGTGGACATATCGGTTCCTGTTGTTTAGTTGTCCCTAATGCAGTCCCTTGTAAGGAGCCCAGGTCTATGAAACGACGTGGGAAATATTGACTGTAGCTCAGATGGGTCCCCCAATTTCTGGGAACCCTCATATCTTTCCCAGACAGTCGGATCTTTGATCTGGCTGCCCCCTTAAAGAAATGACATTGCCGGCAACTCCTCATGTTTCTTTGCAGCTTGCTACACCCTTCCCTTCCCTTTAAAAGTTTGGTTGCAAGATGTTGTAAGCAGAAGGCTGCTATTGAGTAGTTCTGCTTCCACGGAATGTAGCGCTACTGATCGCGTCCCATTCACGTCCAAGGATTCCATAATTCATGAGCCGGAGCCTGTAGAGCTTGACCTATACCTTAGCTGACGCCTTCCTTGTATCCTAGAGGTCCTCAAAGAGTACGGCCAGAAGCGTGCCAGCATAAGTGGCGAAAGCCCATGCGTCTGAGATAAGCCATTATACATTCCATGTTATTCCCGATGTTCTTTTCCATCTGATTCTCTTTTATACCCCCATAGAACGACCCTAAACCCTAAACCCCTAAACCCTTGAACCTCCGATAAAGCCTTGGTTTTGGGGAGGATATGCACCTAAGAGACTATCGGGCCTTCCGACCTGTGTTGGTGTCGAGCTTCATGATCTGCTCGATAGCAAGCACCGCGCTGGCGGCCTTTGGCTGCATGTGCTACGGTGCCCCGGCTTTGTAGGGGTTATCTGTACTGTCCTTAGGAATCATAACGTTTCTTATATAGTATAACCCTAAGGAAATCGAAAGTAATCTTTTTAAATATGGGTCTAAGGAGACTACAGCTATAAGGTTGTAGAGGGGTAATATTGGGATAATAGAATGGAAACTGCTATATTAAAACAGGGTATATATTGCGTGTATATTTGTATGGGGGGCATTCCAGAAACACAGGGTCGCCATAAAAGAGTTATAGTATTCGGGCAGCTCTACTTCGGGATATTTGGGGTTTGTACTGGACCTTCCCCCATGTCTGGAAACTACCACGGAGCCTTCAGAGTCCGTAAGGTTACAAGGTGCGGACTTGTTACGTTAGATTTGTTATGAGCAGCGGCGGTAGCTGTCGCGCTAGCCACTTGCTAGCTAAGGCATGTTCCATCGCACTGCAGCATCAGAAATGCAGACCTGAGAGTTCTGCAGGTGATTCCGTGAAGCAGGTCTTCTATCTCAACTTCCCAACAACCAGCCTTGATGCGACACGGCTTGCAGTGGTCCTTAGTCAGTGGCTCCTGGTCCTCCAGAAGGGCCAGACGACGCTAGAAATTGCTCACCAGGCCCTTGCGAACTGAACTTGTTGCTAAGCATCCCTAAAGGAGGCTGCTGAGGGGTTCATGCATTTTTTCAGCTTTGGACGTGCGCCTTCAAGCAGTTCAGGACTTTGTGGGTCAAGGGAGCTGACTAAGCAAGACTGGATCCAGCTCTCCAGCCATTCAAGCACACAGCGAACATCTCCAGCGCGTCAGACATTACAGCAGGCGAACATTATGGTCTGTGGAGATTCCGTATCATGTGCATGCACTGGTAGAGCCTAGAGGTAACTCTTAGCCCTAAGCGCTCCAAGGTAAGCCTGGCTGAAGCGATTCTTTGCCTTGTTCTGCTACCGACATTTGTCATCCAGTTGTGCCCTGGCAGCAGGTTACAGGGAAGACTTCCACCAAATCCACCAAAAGGTTGGAGGAAGTTTTGCACTCTTCTGTGGGTGTAACTTATGGAGTCTGCAAGATTTCCTCCATCCACCTTCTTTAACTCAGTCACGAAGTTCAGCAAGGGCTCACTTTTCGCAGAGCGCGACACATGCCTGACATTATACAAGGTACCCGGTCGCGAGGTGTGTAGATGAGTGGCTGGGCTGCACTTCAAGCATCCAGTGTCCAGAGTAAGCCTTAACCCCTACACTCTGAACTCTCTTCCGTATACCTTGCGCCCAAAACCCTTAGCCCCGGTCGATAAATATCGATGCCGGAAGCCCCAATCCTCAGAAAATCATGGCACTAGATGGAAATTTTCATCACAGGGAGGCTGGGCATTACTAGCAGGGGGGGGGGGGCTTTTGAGACCTCAACAGCCTACTGAACCCCAAACCCCAAACAGCCCCCACCCACTAGCAGCGGTAACCGTGGTATATGAGGAATGTGTAGGGACCTTAACATAATTTCCCAACATCACTGTTGATTGGTGGGCAACCTAACCCTAGCCTAGACCCCAGATCCTTCATTGTCATCCTAAGCCCTAGATCCGGATCCCTAAGCCCTCAATCCTAATCCCTAAGCTGAGGCTTCTGACCTGCACGGGTTACGTTAGCCTCTCCTCGGACGACTCCGACGAGACTTTGGAAGAGTCGGAGGAGAACAGAGGCATGGGGCTTTAGGGTTCAGGAGGGGTTAAGGGGTTTCGGCTTAAGGGTTTAGGGCGCGCGGCGCAGGTTGCTGGAACAACCTGTGCGTAAAGGTATGGAAAAGACAAAGGAAGCTACTGCATTATTTGGGGTGCTTCGCTAGTAGGGAATGAAGCCGTGGAACATAGCATGGAAATTGCCATACATGTTATACGGGTTTAGGGGTGTATGGATGGAGTGAAGGGATGGAAAGAACGTGGAAACTATGCACAGTCTATGCGCCATTTGCAGCTAAGGGTTTCCAGAGGTTAGAGGTGAATGAAAGAATGTGTTGGGGGGATCAGACGAGGGCTGCGAAAGGGATGCGTTCCTCCATTCCCTACTAACCAGCAGGCATGTTTGCAGAAACTTCAAGCCTTTCACACTTTCGCACGACGCAATCTGGAAGGTGCCTACTTGAACTACTTTTGTATGATCATTTCAGTGCACTTTAGAGGCTGAGGTACACTTGCCATTGCTGCGTAAGCCTTGAGTTCAGCACGTTTACTATTTGGGCTTTTCTCAAAACAGAGGGCCCTCAGGGGGGCTGAGGCGCGTCAAAAGGTACAGGAGGCACCCTAAACCCTAAACCCTAAAACACCCATGTCAACACTTCCAGGCCAGGGCTCCGTGGTGAAAATTCTTGCGCGATGGCTGCTTGTTGTCATCTCTTGCGTCTTGGCCGCGGCCAGGGCCTTAGCATCATGAGCCTTGTGTATCTGTGTGTGTGCATCCACATACTAGGGAACCACCCGATCTGCAGGTGTAAAAACCGAACTCTCGAGACGTAGCACTGCTGAGGGGCTCAAGCTGCCACAGCTTCTTAAGATAGATGCCCATCCGTGGTTCCACGTGCTACAGAACAAGTGAAAGAGCCTTGTCGAGGCAAAAGGCTTTCTCATACGAAGTGAGCAATCAGCTGAGAAAGTGGTCTTGGACTTGCTGATGGTCATTATGATTGTTCTGTTCATTGCCCGCTTGATGTATTCTAGGTGCCGGTGCCGTTGTTTCACTTTAACTGTCTTATGCAAGCATAGATCTCTTCCTGTTGCTGGCTTTTGTGTGTGATCCTCAGGGAGGATTAAGGGTTTAGGGTCCAGGGTGTAGTACACTGTACAAGGATGCTACTAATAAGATTGCTGCTAGTTGTTTATGCTGCTTCCAAAATCAGGATGTCCCTTGTGTACCCCAAATCTTTATAGTCCTTCTATTTTTGCTCCCAGACCTTAAAACCTTATAGACCCTATAAACCCTAGACTTGCCCTAAACCCTAAACCCCAAGGCCTAAATTTTGAAAGCTCCCAAGAGAGTTCAAAGGTGATGCCGGACCTGGCGTGCGTCTCCGGCTACAGCGGTAGCTTTGCCATGAGTGCCGCGGTAAGACCTCAAGTGCCAAGTGTAGGGGTCTTTAGGGCTCGGGTTTAGGGATATTTCCCCGTTGAGATTCAAACATGGAAAAGAACTGGAACATGACATTGAAACTGTGATTGTGCCAGTTTTATGGTCTTAGTTAGATCCATTGTATTGTCTCAAACAGACCTCATACTTATGTTAGTAAGTGTTGCTTCAACAACAGCATGGGCATGATATTGTTGATGGAAGAAGGGTTGTACGACCGAAGCTCCCCGAAGCTCTGCGCCTCCGAATATAGTCCCCCTTAAGTAGATAGAATATGGCTTTGGGTGATACACTATAATAATATCCCCATGTACCCCACATTCTGTCTACTAAAGGGGGACTATAGTTTAACCAAAGTACTGCAACAAGTCCTGCATCAGCAGTTTCCTCACCGGCTCATAGGATATGATTATACTGCGACTAGACTACTGCATGTTTTATAGCCATACACTTTTCTCCTATTCATCCAACATTCTATTATGGTCTGCCTTTGTACAAGTTACTACTAGCATGGTGGCTGTTGGAGCTCAGTGCAGACTGGAGGCGTGATTGGATTTTTCCTGCCTCCGTTGATCCACCTGAAGCTCCACCACTTTCGCGTCTCAGCGTCTCTCAAACTGCAGTGCTCTAAACCCTAAACCGTAATAGTAGGGACCACTTAGGGCGCTTTTCTTCCAAGAGGCTATACGTAGGGGTATTTAGGCTGCGTGAAAGGGGTTTATGGGGACATGGATGTTTCATGATGTTTCCAAAAGATAGGGGTTCCTTTTAGGGTCTCCCTGCAATAAGGAGTAGAATGTCTGGGGGTCTATACAGGGACCCTGTTTTTGGAAGCTCCCAAAAAGCGGGGCTAGAGTTTAGACTCTAGACCCTTTAGAGTCTGAGGTTTCTCCACGTGGCACGCCATGCGGGGCATGAGGGATGGATGGGCTCATCTTGATCCTCAAAGGATTGCATGGGTTAAGGATTAAGGGTTAAGGGGCGGAACTCTCATGTACATTGACATCCCAATGTGCTAGTGCCATTGCGGGAAGTCAGCCGCTTGCGATGAGCAGTTTTCAATTGTGTTGTGGCCCAGGAGGGGCCCTACACGGACTAATGTCCTCCTGAAAGTGGGTTGTTTAGGATCTTAAACCCCAAACCTCAATTTTAGGGAACTCATGTGAGCTATATAGGCTATAGTCTAAACTCCTTAAAGGGGGTTATAAAGGGGATTGTATAGGGGAGTATTATAGGAGTTATTAAGGGGCATAGTAGGAGTTTTTACTCATTATAGGAGTTATTAAGGGGGATACTAGGAGTGTTGACTATTTCTCCTGTGTTGCTAAGGTTGGACTGGTTCCTTGACCTGGGATTGCTTGCTGTGGGTGTGACCGCCTTGGTTTTAGGTGTGAGCAATACGCACTGCAGTGCAAGTTGATGAAGAATCATTTGCGATGCCTGTTCATAGTTCATGTACATAGATTAGGTGGACCCCCCACCCAGTCATGGTGACTTTAAGGGCTACTGGTGATGATATTAGGGCTCTCTTATATTCTTATACCGCTGTTACAGGGTGTGGAGTCCACCTAATACATAGAATACATAGAAGATGAGATTGGGTCGAGGAGGCCACGGGCATTGTAGAACCCGGCACGTTCCCCGATGCACTACGCATTGGAGTCCTTCCTCGGCCATGGCGCAATCGCGGGAAATTCTCAAAAAAGTCATTCCTTCAAACTTTTTATAAGAGCTAGTGTCTGAACTCAGTAAAGTGGCTTATATACAAGATTATATAGGGGGCTTTACAGGGCTGATTAAGGGGGCTACTAGGAGTTTAGACTATAGCTACTAGAGCTCATTAGATGATAGGTATATAATGTACCGCCAGCCCTACTCGAATCATTATGCTCAGTGTTGTTGTACGTAGAGTCGCGCAGAAAGTGGTGCGTAACATAATGTTGCACCTCTTTAGTCTTGCCCACCCCCAAAAGAAGAAAAGTAGTGCCCCCAGAAAAATGGAAAATTGTGTCCCTCAATAAGAGCCTCTCTGCCTACCACAGTTTCGAGGTCTTTGTTGATTGAAGGGTTTAGCGTTTAGGGTGTGATGGTCTGGGTTCTCCGTAGACCCCAACATCAAAACACATTATAACGGGCCTGCAATCAATACCTCTGATCCTCAATTAGGAGGGCCCAAAGCACATTATAGAGGGCCTCTAGAATAAAGGAGGCGCAACATTACTGTTGATAGTTGATATTCAACATCCTGCAGGACCTAGAATACTATAGTATCATAATTCCCAAAGTTTAGGGTAGGCAAGGTCATGAGGTCATGCAGGATCTTTAGTGTACACCGTAAACCTTGAACCCTAACCCTATATACCCCCCACAACAAGTCCATATATAATCCTTATGTAACCCACCGTGCCAATCTTGAGCGTAACCCTAAACCCCTAAATCCTAAACTCTAAATCCCTAAGCCCCACATCCCTAACCCTAAATCCCTAAACCCGAAATCCCTAAACCCGAAATCC